>JALIZF010000763.1:0-72347 GCA_029948255.1 Telmatactis stephensoni
ATCTTTTATTAGCATTTATCTGATTTACTTGTAAGAGTAGAAAGAGCTAATAAAAATGTCTGTCTGATCTGTCTGTCTCAGGGGAGGGGGAGGGGGAGGGGGAGGGGGAGGGGAGGGGGAGGGGAGGGGTAAAGGGGAAGGCGACTAAGACTATTTTCAGTAATTTTGCCCTCGCGCGCGCGTAAGGCTTTTACTTTCCCAGATTGGTGGTGTACAGGAAGAACACTGTTTTACTGCTGAAATCGAGCCATGTATGGTACGTTGCGTGCAGGAAAACAGACCAACGACTTGTCTTACTACTCTTACTAGTTGAGGGACCATGCAGTTAGTAATAACACTGAGATGAAAGGCAGTTAGGTGGTGTTAAGGGGGTCGTCCCGAGTGCCGTTGATCAACTGCTTATATCGTCACCATAACTTAGCAGTTGCATAATATGATTATAAAAAGCCTATATGATGGAGTCCATCATGAATGGATGATCCGAGTATTTGAATGCGGGTAGAAATATCAAAAACTTTGCGGAACACGAATACAAGACAATTATAACGAATAGTGAAACTAATGAAAACGAGATAAGGAGGTTTGGGATAACGGTAAAATGAGGGTGAGCAAGCGGATGTGAATTTTGTGTGGTTTCTTGCAGTGGCATAGTTTTCCACTGCGTGCGTTTTTGGTCTAACCAATTGGTCAATTTTGTCAATTCATTAAATATCAAATATAGGACGTATAGTTCATTCATCGATGATTTAAGGTTTATTACCAAGAAAATAATTAAATCCTTGAAGCAGTAGTAAATGGTGAGATAGTTTTACAAACCATGATACTATAGCTAGGGCATGTTATGGGTATCAAATTGAAATATGAGGATATAAATGCAATTAAGAAAAATTAAGAAACTGATGGGGTACGATATGAAGAAAGGTTAGTTGAAAGGAAATTAAGGAAAAACGTGACAGAATCAAGGAATTAAAGGCAGTGGATTGCTATAGTAAGAGTGTTGAATTTACGCACAGGTCAGTCGGGGTCTTATTTTCAAAAATAATGGTAACCCTAATTATCGACCTTAGTCCGGCCTATGCAGCCGCAGTTTGTGTGGTCACGACGCAAAACTGCGGCTGCGTAAAGGAGACTAGTACTTTGCCGTTTCTAGTTCAAAAATTTATTGGATTTCGATGATCTTTTAGTATTGTTACGTAGCTCACCTGATTCTTTCGTCAAAATCAGATAAGTGGTTACTGCGTTAATGATTAACCCGGCCTAACCCTTAAGCGCGGACCTTAAATTTAGGGTGAACCAATAGTCAGATGGCAATGTAAGGCACATCACTGGAAAGTACTCGTCAAGATCTGTAATAAACTTGAACTTGCACAGGTCTCGGCATTTTATTTTCAAAAATATTCGTAACCCTAGTCGCAGACTAAGGTGTGTAATTTTAAAGGGGCAAATGCATGTACACCAAACATTTCTTTACCAATTTAAGTGCTTGCCACAGTTAATATGGTAGTGTAATTATCAAGAACTAAATCGAGAACGTCGATTTTTGACGAATTTTTTATTGCATTAAATATTATTTTTGTTATCATGGCAACCAAAAGTCACATGACCTCAAAAGTGGTATTGTTTTATAGGTCTTGATGTGGTGTAAAACATACTATAAGTAGAATTAGCTAACAGTTTTGGTTATTGAGTTAGGGTGTTATCTCCTGGTTGCCATGGCAACATGACAATGCTCTCATAATTTTACAGTCTCTGTGGCAAAAGCTGAAATTGTGATTTGAAAACCTAGTACTTTAAATGAAATCTTAGTGGTGAAAATTAAGGCCAAACTTTTATGATCTAACAAGTTTGATTGACTTTCGCTAATGGATTATAATAATTATGGGAAACATACTAGCAGAATTCTGTAGACTGTTGTTTGGGCTACAAGTCTTGCACACATTGTTATGACAAGATATTTTTAGATTCCGAGATACAGCAGGCCCAATATCGGGAAAAAAGGTTTACCTTTTTAACCTTGTTGCTATGGTGACCAAATGTTATTATTTACTACATCATGATCGTTGGTTGATGTGCCAATGAATGCATGCTAGCAATGTCATTTTTCGTGTGTTGTGGTGTTAGGGCCAGAGTTAACATGACTTACTGTAAGGCCACCATAAGGCCTCCTTAGGGTTTATTGGCTTTAAAAAATAGTTGTTAATAGTTATCCCAAATATTTTTGTACCATCTTTTAGAGCCAAACCTGCATTATTTTTGCTTTAACTTTAGATCTGTTAAACTTTCAGTTTAGTAAAGATGCCAACATGATCTTTACAATGGTGTTACACAACACTATTTTATACATTTTCCTTCAATATTCTTGGGAATATATATTTTCCTCATTTTGCATTTTATCTTATTTTATATTTTATTCATTTTGCATTCATATTATTCTTTTTCTCCTGTTCTTCTATTTTTAATTTGAGCTTGAATTAAGCAATCAAAACTAATTCAATTCCACTTGAATTAGGATTTTAGGTGTGGTGAGAAATAGGGGTTTGCAATATTATTATGACCCAGGAAATTTTGCTTTTTTGACATATCTCACCTGAAACAGACCCAATTTAAATAATGCATGCATTTCCTGTATGCTGTGGTTACTCTGATACAGAATATGACATTTTTTTCATCATTGACCACACCCTGCTCTTGTTATCTCAAAAAAGCAAATTATGACGACAGTAGGAAATATTAACAAATAAGATGCAAAAATGACATTTTATGAAATATTTTGCTCTAATCATTCATTTCCCTGAATACAATGCTTTTATGAAAAGTAGTAACAAAATTATTAGGATTTTAGATGTGGTGGGGAATAGGGGATTGCAATATTATTATGACTAGGAAATTATATTGCTTATTTGAGATACCCCTGAAACAGACCCAATTTAAATAATGCATGCATTTCCTGTATGCTATGGTTACTATGATACAGAATATGGCATTTTTTTCATCATTGACCACACCCTGCTCTTGTTATCTCAAAAAAGCAAATTATGACGACAGTAGGAAATATTAACAAATAAGATGCAAAAATGACATTTTATGAAATATTTTGCTCTAATCATTCATTTCCCTGAATACAATGCTTTTATGAAAAGTAGTAACAAAGTTATTAGGATTTTAGATGTGGTGGGGAATAGGGGATTGCAATATTATTATGACTAGGAAATTATTGCTTATTTGAGATACCCCTGAAACAGACCCAATTTAAATAATGCATGCATTTCCTGTATGCTATGGTTACTATGATACAGAATATGGCATTTTTTTCATCATTGACCACACCCTGCTCTTGTTATCTCAAAAAAGCAAATTATGACGACAGTAGGAAATATTCACAAATAAGATGCAAAAATGACATTTTATGAAATATTTTGCTCTAATCATTCAATTCCCTGAATACAATGTTTTTATGAAAAGTAATAATAGTTATTAGGATTTTAGATTTTAACAGGGTGTGGTCAATAAAAAAAATGTCATATGAGCAAAATATTTCATAAAATGTCATTTTTGCATCTTATTTGTTAATATTTCCTACTGTCGTCATAATTTGCTTTTTTGAGATAACAAGAGCAGGGTGTGGTCAATGATGAAAAAAATGCCATATTCTGTATCATAGTAACCATAGCATACAGGAAATGCATGCATTATTTAAATTGGGTCTGTTTCAGGGGTATCTCAAATAAGCAATAATTTCCTAGTCATAATAATATTGCAATCCCCTATTCCCCACCACATCTAAAATCCTAATAACTTTGTTACTACTTTTCATAAAAGCATTGTATTCAGGGAAATGAATGATTAGAGCAAAATATTTCATAAAATGTCATTTTTGCATCTTATTTGTTAATATTTCCTACTGTCGTCATAATTTGCTTTTTTGAGATAACAAGAGCAGGGTGTGGTCAATGATGAAAAAAATGTCATATTCTGTATCAGAGTAACCACAGCATACAGGAAATGCATGCATTATTTAAATTGGGTCTGTTTCAGGTGAGATATGTCAAAAAAGCAAAATTTCCTGGGTCATAATAATATTGCAAACCCCTATTTCTCACCACACCTAAAATCCTAATTCAAGTGGAATTGAATTAGTTTTGATTGCTTAATTCAAGCTCAAATTAAAAATAGAAGAACAGGAGAAAAAGAATAATATGAATGCAAAATGAATAAAATATAAAATAAGATAAAATGCAAAATGAGGAAAATATATATTCCCAAGAATATCGAAGGAAAATGTATAAAATAGTGTTGTGTAACACCATTGTAAAGATCATGTTGGCATCTTTACTAAACTGAAAGTTTAACAGATCTAAAGTTAAAGCAAAAATAATGCAGGTTTGGCTCTAAAAGATGGTACAAAAATATTTGGGATAACTATTAACAACTATTTTTTAAAGCCAATAAATCCTAAGGAGGCCTTATGGTGGCCTTACAGTAAGTCATGTTAACTCTGGCCCTAACACCACAACACACGAAAAATGACATTGCTAGCATGCATTCATTGGCACATCAACCAACGATCATGATGTAGTAAATAATAACATTTGGTCACCATAGCAACAAGGTTAAAAAGGTAAACCTTTTTTCCCGATATTGGGCCTGCTGTATCTCGGAATCTAAAAATATCTTGTCATAACAATGTGTGCAAGACTTGTAGCCCAAACAACAGTCTACAGAATTCTGCTAGTATGTTTCCCATAATTATTATAATCCATTAGCGAAAGTCAATCAAACTTGTTAGATCATAAAAGTTTGGCCTTAATTTTCACCACTAAGATTTCATTTAAAGTACTAGGTTTTCAAATCACAATTTCAGCTTTTGCCACAGAGACTGTAAAATTATGAGAGCATTGTCATGTTGCCATGGCAACCAGGAGATAACACCCTAACTCAATAACCAAAACTGTTAGCTAATTCTACTTATAGTATGTTTTACACCACATCAAGACCTATAAAACAATACCACTTTTGAGGTCATGTGACTTTTGGTTGCCATGATAACAAAAATAATATTTAATGCAATAAAAAATTCGTCAAAAATCGACGTTCTCGATTTAGTTCTTGATAATTACACTACCATATTAACTGTGGCAAGCACTTAAATTGGTAAAGAAATGTTTGGTGTACATGCATTTGCCCCTTTAAAATTACACACCTTAGTCTGCGACTAGGGTTACGAATATTTTTGAAAATAAAATGCCGAGACCTGTGCAAGTTCAAGTTTATTACAGATCTTGACGAGTACTTTCCAGTGATGTGCCTTACATTGCCATCCGACTATTGGTTCACCCTAAATTTAAGGTCCGCGCTTAAGGGTTAGGCCGGGTTAATCATTAACGCAGTACTCGAGTATATTAAGGCCTGGGTCAATCGTTAATTACTTAAAATTCGGATAAAAATTATTTTGAAGACATAGAACATCTAAATCAACTTTTTTCCTCGATAAGTTACTAAACTTGACGTCCTTAATTTTTTTAGGGTACGTTTATGATGTCACGTGACCTGATGACGTCACAGTGATCAAATATTGTGTTGTAAACTTCAAAGCAAAATGCGGTCGCGGGTATTACTTAAGACTTCAAAGTAACCATGCTTAACTGTGAGCCTGAATGTGCTTCACAACATACAGCCCGAAAAACTTGTCATCCACTTTACATTGTTGAGTTTTTCCATTTTTAAAAGAAATAAGTAAAAGTCACGTGACCTGTTTTTGGCTTTATCTCACTAAAGAAAAACTGTAGTCAGGTTTTCCGGGTTGTTTGTTTGGAAGCACATTAAGGCTCATAGTTAAGCGTGGTTACTTTCAAGACTGGGGTTATACCCACGACCGCATTTTGCTTTGAAGTTTACAATACAATATTTGATCACTGTGACGTCATCAGGTCACGTGACATCTTAAAAGTACCCTAAAAAAATTAAGGACGTCGAGTTTAGTAACTTATAGAAGGAAAACGTTCATTTAGATGTTGTAACCACTTATCTGATTTTGACGAAAGAATCAGGTGAGCTACGTAACAATACTAAAAGATCATCGAAATCCAATAAATTTTTGAACTAGAAACGGCAAAGTACTAGTCTCCTTTACGCAGCCGCAGTTTTGCGTCGTGACCACACAAACTGCGGCTGCATAGGCCGGACTAAGGTCGATAATTAGGGTTACCATTATTTTTGAAAATAAGACCCCGACTGACCTGTGCGTAAATTCAACACTCTTACTATAGCAATCCACTGCCTTTAATTCCTTGATTCTGTCACGTTTTTCCTTAATTTCCTTTCAACTAACCTTTCTTCATATCGTACCCCATCAGTTTCTTAATTTTTCTTAATTGCATTTATATCCTCATATTTCAATTTGATACCCATAACATGCCCTAGCTATAGTATCATGGTTTGTAAAACTATCTCACCATTTACTACTGCTTCAAGGATTTAATTATTTTCTTGGTAATAAACCTTAAATCATCGATGAATGAACTATACGTCCTATATTTGATATTTAATGAATTGACAAAATTGACCAATTGGTTAGACCAAAAACGCACGCAGTGGAAAACTATGCCACTGCAAGAAACCACACAAAATTCACATCCGCTTGCTCACCCTCATTTTACCGTTATCCCAAACCTCTTATTTTCATTAGTTTCGATTCACTATTCATTATAATTGTCTTGTATTCGTGTTCCGCAAAGTTTTTGATATTTCTACCCGCATTCAAATACTCGGATCATCCATTCATGATGGACTCCATCATATAGGCTTTTTATAATCATATTATGCAACTGCTAAGTTATGGTGACGATATAAGCAGTTGATCAACGGCACTCGGGACGACCCCCTTAACACCACCTAACTGCCTTTCATCTCAGTGTTATTACTAACTGCATGGTCCCTCAACTAGTAAGAGTAGTAAGACAAGTCGTTGGTCTGTTTTCCTGCACGCAACGTACCATACATGGCTCGATTTCAGCAGTAAAACCGTGTTCTTCCTGTACACCACCAATCTGGGAAAGTAAAAGCCTTACGCGCGCGCGAGGGCAAAATTACTGAAAATAGTCTTAGTCGCCTTCCCCTTTACCCCTCCCCCTCCCCCTCCCCCTCCCCCTCCCCCTCCCCTTTGAGACAGACAGATCAGACAGACATTTTTATTAGCTCTTTCTACTCTTACAAGTAAATCAGATATAAATGCTAATAAAAGATTTCATTTTGAATAACAGAACAATGTATGCATATATATAATCTAAACTATTTCTTTACTTTGCTTTTATCCTGCGAGCAGAGGTCTTTAATTAAAGAAGGCTCTGCTCCCGGGGCTCTGCTAGCAGGATAATATCACTTGTATTATTTCATGTCTCATAACAGTGTTATCCGTTTGTTTGTGCTAATATTCCTTTTCTTTCTTTCTTCAAAACATTGATTAATTTTCTTGCTTATAAATTATTTTAAAGGTTCTATAAGTTCTAAGTTTATTTTTTGGGAGTCTTTCCTACCCATATCATTGTGAATTTCTTCAAACCAAACTTGTATTTGCAGTTAATATCCTCTAGTCTTTGCTTTATTTGCTTAACTATTATTTTCCCTTTTGTTTTATCAAACTTTTGATTCCATACAAAACTGTAGCCCAATTTATCAAAAATATAAAGGTTTGCTTTTCTACTCCACGGCTACATGGGGTGATGGTTGCAGGGAAGTTAATCCAGAATTGTACTACTCTCAGTTTTGCGTTGACTCTCAAAGGAATTAATCCAAGTTCAGATCTACATGCATTATTGGACGCTCTTTTGTTGACTCCAAGTAACATTTTACAAAATTTTGTATGAATATTGAGATCCTGTCAGTAGGCAGGCTAGGGAATCGGAAAAAGGAGCCGCAAACCTCGTTCATTTATTCACTACTTAATGTGTGTCAACGCGGAGAAGTGCTAATGAGGCCAATAAGTACAGTTTGCCGGGAGCTCAAGGCGGCAGACTGAAACATCACCATTCATGTGAATCATAGCTTGTTGTCCCTAGTAGCCGGGATTAGAATTTAAAAATTCGATTATTTTGTGTCAAGAAAAGAAAACCAAAGAGCTAGCAGGGACAATTCGCCGTCGCATAAAAAGGCCCCTTGTTCGGTTTGGTCTGTTTGAGTGCTTGCATGCAAAAGTGCTCGTCAACTGAGAGTCACGTACACACAATTATTAATTTTCAACTCTGGAAATAAGCTATTATTGTTACGAACATAGCATCCCTGTACACATGAAGGCGTTTTGTCAACTGACCTGAGACAAATACTTCAAATATTTCCATTCGGCTTTTAGCTTTGTAGCGAGCATTTGTTTACCGATCAACACTACAGTTACACCTAGAATATCGTGCTATAAAAGTTGTCCAGAAACTGTCAATTAGACACCCAAACTATCGTGAGAACCTAGGCAGTGTTTGCCAACTAAGGGACGGACCATTAGAAAAGTGATGGGGGAGATGGGGCAAAAGCAAAAAAAAAATTTATTTCCAATAAAAATTTTGAAAAAAATAAAAAATCTGCCGGGACATTTTCTTAAAAAAAATATTCCTGCCAAAGCGAAAAAAAATTCATTTCCACTTTTGGTGGCCCCCAAAAAATTTATGCCAATCCCAAACTCCCCATCCCCCCATCACTTTTCTAATGGTCCGTCCCTAAATTTGTTTCCTGGTGTTCTCTTTAGGAAAGTCAATGAAATTATACTCCTATCGATAATGTTTCAACAACTTTTTGGGCATTTGTTCAAGTAATTTGTACAAATATACTCACGAACTCGTCAGATGAAAGTAGCGATACAATGAAATTTGTAAGGCATTTTTAAATCTTGTTTTAATTCTTCTCAGCAAGCAAACCTTGTTACCTAATTATTTTCGCAAAAATTTAAGAGGCGTGTTTCTCCAGACGTCATTTTAATTTGCGATCTTTAGTAAATTGGGACAAAATGTCGTAAAATTAATTCATTTCCACTTCCTTATTTCTGTAAGTACCAATGAAAAGGTGTGCATGGCTGGGGGGGGGGGGACTCCACTGTAAAAGGATCGGGTATGCTCGTCGTATCTCTTAGGGGTAAAAATCAGCGATTTGGTATCTTTTAGGGTGTTAAAATTGAAGTTTAGAGTTTTGGCTTGTTATCGCTGGCATGGTATCTCTTAGGGGTAAAAAATCGTCAAAGCCACGTCCTTCTTAAAAGACTTCCGGTATCTTTTAGGGGTATTTTTGAAAATTTCCAACGAGCATACCCGACCCTATTACAAATGACTGTGCTGTTGATATTGTATCGTATCCGTCTATTATTCTTTCTCCTTAGCTTTAAAACAAGGTAAATAATTTTGATATTTTAGAGAGATGTTCCTATATATTTGTACTGGCAGTATCAAGTTTTGGGTGTTGCAGTACATATGTCAAACGAAGCTAGTGGCATACAACATCAGACCAAAATAGGACGGGTTGATGGTGATAGTGCGGAAGAAAATAGTTATTTTCATTATTTGTATATTTAAATAATTCATTAACATAAAACTGGAAGTATGGAAAACAGGGTGAGGCACTATAGCAAGTTAAATAGAAGAGACAGTACTCGTGAAGAATTGTCACATTTCATGGAACACCTTGTTATTTAATGTAGCAATCTTATTTAGTTTTAACCAGCTCCATTTTTGGGCGTGGCACTACATCAGAAATTAGTCAGCATGTAATGTTTTATCACTGTGCCAATTTTCATGCTTGCAGCAAAAAACTCAGAACAATTCTGCACTATTTGTGCACTACATCTCTTGCATATAAACTGTTTTCATACAAAATTTGGGTTTTTGAAAATTGGTATCTCCTTGATTCAACTTATATCCTTTAAACTTCACAGTTTTACTGATTTTGATATGCTCCAGCTATGGTAATTGTTTTTAAGTTTGGGAACTTTTGGAATTACGTGAAAAAGCCGTTAGTACGAAATGACTGTAGCAATTCACAAAATACGTAATTTACACGTATAAGATTGCAGAATACGTCTTGGTAACAGTCATATTCACATTCAGCATGAAAAATCAGCTTAGAATAGTTATGTTACCAGCCTCTACCCCAAAATGCCTCCAGGTGTCTGATTTTTCGAAAATGCAATCAGTCTATTCCTGAGCTTCCTTCCCTTTTTTCATAGTCAATCCTGAAAATCTCTAAGGGACTGTTCATAATTTATGGGGATTTGGAGGGGGTTGCATCGCTTTTCATCGCAAACATTTATAAAGAACATACCAAGCACCCGTAGGCTTCCATATGCAGCTAATGGTGTTCATGGAGAAGCTATTTTGTAAATTCTTTTTAACTTTAACCTATAAAATGCAAATTTTGGACAAATAAAGCAAGCATTACTCTGTGTAACTGTCTTTCATTGATAGCTAATTTTTTTCTAAGAAAAACATTATTGTACAAATTGTAGGGGGAACTACTTAACGATATCATTATCATTGGAGTTTGATATTTTGTGGTTTGGGATTGTTTGTATAAGATGATGATATGAAACACAACGGGCTCATCCTTGACTTAAGTATTAAATAGCTGGAAGGTCAAGTGAACGTTCTTTATGCCAATTAAAGGAGGAAGATATCTTAAGTTTTTAATGGTTTGGGATATGTGATGCAAAGTGACATAAAAAATAGCCAGAGGTATCACTGATCTGCCAACGAATGGATATTCCATCCATTTTACATTTTGGGAACATGATTTGGAAAGGTAGCAAAGGACTATTGCTTGCTGTGGACATTGAAGGAGGTTGATATTTTACAGCTTTCTAATGGTCTTGGACAAAGAAATAACAATTATATGATACTGAACGATATGGCAAAAATAATTCAGGCATATCATCTGTGAACCAATGCAATCCATCGACTCAGTTTCCCTGAAATTAAAAGGAGCATGAAATAAAATTACTGTAAAGGACTAGTTACTGATATTAATGCAAAAGGAAGTCAATATTTGGAGTTGACAATGGTGACAGAATATATGAGATGTGATACAAAATGTTGAAAAAATTATCACAATATATCATCTGTCCAAAAATGTAACCTCCACACATATAAATAATTATGGCAGATCTAAAAAGTTAAGAATATAACGGGTTCATTCTAAACTCAGTCAAGCAACATATAGATCGATTAATTAAGTCGAAATTCAAAGTCCAAAACAGATAATAGACCTTTTTCTAGTTTGTTCATGCCGCTGTAAAATTAGACAACAGACGCATTGGCGCAGGGTTAGCCTCGAGTCAAGGTAAATTATTCAAAAATACCAGTGAGAAAAGCAATACATTTTGACTAAGGACAATACAGAAATCAATTTCATTCCCATGGGTCTTTCTTGAAAAGGAGGCTAACCCTGCATAAACGTGCCTTTTGTCAAGAAGATCAGTGGTCTCTAGTAATTGCACTGGAAAAATTAACAAAAAACCAAACTGCATTTTTTTTGGATTTTACCTGGAATTTTATTGGATTTTAGCCAGAAACCAAATTTGGAAAAAATGCAATTTTTCCAAACTTGGGTTTTTCACAAAAAACAAATTTGGGAAATTGAAATTCCAGGTATGGAAAGTTTACAATTCCCACAGCTGGTTTTCCAAATTTCCATATATGGAATCCTAAAAATCCAAACCAGGATTCATATGATTTCCATAGGGGGAAATCAGGAAAGCCAACCTTGGATAAATGTATTACCCATATATGGAAAACAGAAAACCTGATTTTGGATAAATGTAATACCCACACATGGAAAGCTGTTTTTCCAACTCTGGATAAAGAGGATACCCTAATATGGAGACCAGAAGAGCCAATGTTGGATAAATTCATTATCCATATATGGCAACTAGGAAAGTCAACTTTGGATAAATGTATTATCCATATATGGAAAACAGAAAACCTGATTTTGGATAAATGCAATACCCACACATGGAAAGCTGTTTTTCCAACTCTGGATAAAGAGTATACCCTAATATGGAGACCAGAAGAGCCAATGTTGGATACATTCAAACCCCATATATGGAAAGCTAGTAAGCCAACATTAGATAAGTGCAAAAACCTTATTTGGAAACAAGAAAACCCAACAACACACCCCTACTGAGTAAAACCAACCTTGGGCATCTGAAAAAAACAAGAATTGAAAATAAATAATAAATATTTTTTTATTGAAAAAGGTAACTTGGATTTACAAAATAGCCATATAAAGGACAGCTAGGAAGCCAAACTAGGTACAATTAGAAACACTAAGCCAACAACATGTATGGAAATAATGTTTAATTATTTAACTAGTTAATGTCTAATATCCATCAACACTAAAACATAGATGTTAAGCAATCGTTGGATGAAGCTGAGTTTATGCAATTAGGCGAATAGCAGCCCCCAATTACGAAAAAAATGTGTACTTTTTGTAGCTATCTGTTAGTACAAAAAGTATACTGCATGCTGTATTTTTTTGTATACTTTGCTGTTGGGTGAAAGTATACTTTTAGTTGGCACAATTTCATCCAAAAAGTATACAAAAAATATACAACTCACTGTATACAAAAAGTATACAGCAAGAAAGAAATGTATACTTTTTGTATACATCTTGCATTCAATCCCTACCTTGACATATGTATACTTTTTGTAGATGTTTTGTATACAATATCTATTTTGCATAATTTAGCTATACATATTACAACTTCAGTATACAGCTATTTCAAAAAATTTTGAATACTGAATTGTGCATACTGAATAGCTAGACTTAAAAATTGCATTATTGATAGTTTCTGTTGTCGTTTTGACACTTATTTGCTTAGTTATACAATCATGTAGCTGTTATAGAGGATTTTCCCTATATGCCATCTCCAAAACATTAACTGAACTACACAGCATTTTGGTCTTTGAATGGACTATTCAGTATGGAAAATGCAGTATTTAGTTCAAAAGTTGTTTTAGCTGTGTATAATATAAATTCTAAAAGACTTAATCAAGTTTTCTGAACAGCTATTGCAAGACACCGGTGAGTAGTGAAACAAAGGGTTTAATAAATCCATAAAATAAGTATTTGGCAAGTTTGATTTTTATGAATAATAATAATGTGCACATGAAATATCATCTTCTTGACATAAGTTAGACATGGCATAATGTTCATTGGCATGCAAATATTAAAAATATAAATAAATTATGTCATAAAAAATGAAATCATCTTAGCTTGATGGTGCTCTATGTCTTGAATTTGAAATCTTGAAATCTTGAAATCTGCAAAAAAGAAATCCAAATAATGGTGAATACTAGACATTTCTAACAGAGAGTGAAGTGCTGTGAGCAATTTAAAAAAGTCTTTTCCTAGTACTTAGATGTCTATAGTTTTAAATCGATATTTCAGAAAACTTTTATTTATAGGCTAGAAGTGCTAGAGATCATGCAATGCTGCCTATACTCTGAACACAAAGTATTTCAAGCTAGTTACGTGATGTCTGCAGTTGATGATCTTAATTATTTAATGACTTCAAAATATGAAAGTCAAATTCAGTAAAATGAGGTTGGAAACAGCTCACTAGAATAATATATAAGATTAATTTGAATAACTTAACTTACCTTACAAATCACAAACTTTTACCCACTGCACTGTCAAAGCTTTTGTTTCAGATAGAGATTTCATTTTGTTCAAAGCTTTCTTAAACACTACATTTGGTTTCCTGAAAACAAAATTATGGCTATAACTTATAATTCAAAGAAAGAAAAAAGCTCAAACACAGTGACTTTGATTCATAAAATGTCCAAAGACAAGTGACAGCTGCTCAAACAGCACTAGAAACAAGCCCCACAGAAATAAACACAGATAGATGGCAATTTCAAATATATTAAATTAAAAATCTTTTAAACTTTTAGCTTACCTTCATTTTCAAGTGATTTTCAAATATTTTTCTCTCATAAAGTCAGGAAAAAGAGCTAATTTAGCAGCCTCTGTTTGCTCTGCAAGTAAAATGATGTGCAAACTCGCCAACTCACGATCAATCTCGAACCCAGCGCCTGCGTTCCTCTTGGTCAGTACCGAGGAACGAGAGACTCTGGGGGAATCGATTTTTTCTTGAATTCTGATTGGTCAATCAAGACAATAGAAAACAACTGCGGTCAGTAGCACAGGACACCCACAACATTTAATTTTTAAAATTTTATTTGACTTCATTTGACTTCATTTTTAAATTATAAACAATAAAACTAAACATGGCACAACAGCAGTATTCAATAATTCTGTAAACAGAAAGAATTTATGTCCGAGTTTCAGACAAGAGTGCAGTCAATTTATTTTTGGCGTAATTAAAAACAGCGAAGCACTGAAGTGGAATCGATGGATACCTTTTCGTCTGTATTTGCATCTTCTCTTGGTATTTGTTACTAGTTTTCATGGCAACCTTAGACTGTTAGCAATGCTGTAAAATAGAGAAAAAGTCATCTCAATACTGACTTTTGGAGTTGATGGAATTTGTCAAGCAGCGCAAACGGCTTTGATAATGAAAAATGCAGAAGAAAGAGGAAAGAAGTGTTTTATCAACAGCATAAACTTACCGCTGCTACATGCTTTAGGTTGGAAAAGGATGAAAAAATGCTCAATGCTATGTCAACGGACTAAACCGTAGCCTTCTTTGCAGACTCAGACTATTAACCAAATAGCCAGGAGAAGAAAGCAAAAAAGCAAAGAGAGGCGTTCTTCGTCTCCACTGAAGCCGACACTCGCTGACTCCTGAAATGAAAAGTGGCAAATTGACATCAAAAATACAAAAGGTTCCCTTGACACTCTTGAGAAAAACTACAAGATATTTTAGACATTGACTGATGGCAAAGTAAATCGATAAACATGTACTTACAAACAGTGTAGTGATCCTGGGTCAATGAGCTAAGTTGGCTTTGCTGTCTTTTCGTCGACTTCGCTCGCCCGTTTTTCGTCTTTCCAGCTTTGAATTTGATATTGATAAACCATTGGCACTTTCTTCATCGACAATGCAATAGCAAATTTACTTAGGAAGTGATATTTCTTCGCAAAAGTCACTAAATATCCACGAAACACCTTTGTAATTTCTACTACCAGTAGCTCTTTTCAATTATTTTGGCGCCATTTCTGGAGCATGCGCATTTGACTCGCAAACCGGAACCCCAGAAATCTGGGGAAAACAAATCGATTCCCCCAGAGCTTTAGCCGGGGTCGCGTCCGCTGACCAGACGCTGGCAAAACTCTGGGCTCGAGATTGACTCACGATTTACCGCCTTAAACGTGAAACCGCTGACCAATACGAACAGAGTGTACCCACAGGAACCCCAAAAACCTATTTCTGTATATAGATCCTTTGGATTCCTAAACAAATGTCTTGAGGAAACTTCTATTTTGTAGGTGAGGCCATGGAAATTTTAGAAGAGGAAAATATTGAAAGTCTACAGATCAATCAGTACTTTGCTGGCACATATTTGTAAAACATTTATTAATATCTGTACATTAGATATCAAATTATTCTATCTCACAAAACAGATCAGTGGAAGGGAGAAAACACATTCCAAATGTATACATAATGTATACATCACAAAGAAGTGTAAAGCATTAGCTATTTGCCTTTCATGTTGAAATATACAAAATGTATACAGAATCCAGTTATGGTTAATTATGACTTGGAATTTGCTTTTATCCGGACTGGGTTTACAGTGAGACCCTTTTCTGGTTTGCACAGAATCCAGTTAAGGTTAATTATGACTTGGAATTTGCTTTTATCCAGACTGGGTTTACAGTGGGACCCCTTTCTGGTTTGCACAGAATCCAGTTATGGTTAATTATGACTTGGAATTCACTTTTATCCGGACTGGGTTTACAGTGAGACCCCTTTCTGGTTTGCACAGAATCCAGGTTTGGTTAATTATGACTTGGAATTTGCTTTTATCCAGACTGGGTGTACAGTGGGACCCCTTTCTGGTTTGCACAGAATCCAGGTTTGGTTAATTATGACTTGGAATTTGCTTTTATCCAGACTGGGTTTACAGTGGGACCCCTTTCTGGTTTGCACAGAATCCAGGTTTGGTTAATTATGACTTGGAATTTGCTTTTATCCAGACTGGGTTTACAGTGGGACCCCTTTCTGGTTTGCACAGAATCCAGGTTTGGTTAATTATGACTTGGAATTTGCTTTTATCCAGACTGGGTGTACAGTAAGACCCCTTTCTGGTTTGCACAGAATCCAGTTATGGTTAATTATGACTTGGAATTTGCTTTTATCCAGACTGGGTTTACAGTGAGACCCCTTTCTGGTTTGCACAGAATCCAGTTATGGTTAATTATGACTTGGGATTTTCATATGATTTGCTTTCATCCAGACTCGGTTTATGGTGAGAACCAATTTTGGTCTTCACAGAATCCAGTTATGGTTATCATAAATTTTGTGTTTCTTGAAATCCAAATTTGGTTTAGTTTGATAGCCAGCTCTGGTTCTGTAGAAACCCCATTTTGTTTTCTTTCTTTTTTGGAAATTACCAAATACAAAACTGGATATTCTTGAAAACCAATAAAAAAACAAATAATATTACTTTGGTTTTCTGAAAATCCAATATCAAGCTGGTTTTCTGAAATTCCAGTGTTGAGTATGACTGTGAGTTTCATGAAAGCCAAAGAAAATCCCAGGAGAGTCCAATCTTGGATTTTAGAACAACTTGGTATTTGGAAAATCCCGGTCAAATCCAAGAAACTTTAGGCTTGGTTTTTTGTTAATTTTTCCAGTGTTGGAAACTGGACTATTGACAACATATTTTGATACTGGAATAAAAGAAGAAACTAGATTTATCTAGGATATAAAACATTTAATTACGAATTATATTTTTCAAACTTTTGTAAATCATTTAGAAGATCGATAATAAATATCGGTATAAAATGTCTTTAGACAGACAGAAATTTATATTACTAAGAAACTAGAGAAAACTTAGGTTCTAAAACGATGCTTTACAGATTATACTTTATTTATATGTAGTAAATATTTTCCTAGCTGGTCTTGATCGATAATAGTGATGAGAATTAAACCTTATATATTATACATACGAAAATATCGGTTTAAAATGTCTTGACGACGAAATTCAGAAACAGCCGGGATAAAATAATGCAAGAAACTGTTTGAATTAGATAACACTAAAATATCTTCTTTGATTTAGATGAATTTTACTCAGTATAAGCTTACTGATCATCGTAATTGTTACTAACTTGTATCATGATGTAAATCGTCGATAAAATGAAATCTAATCATCATTTGAGACTGCATGGTTATAACTGCAGTACCTAGATAAATTTGCAACTGCATAGTTTTATATTTTTGCCCACAAATTGAAAAGATTCTAGAAGCTATAGGACATTGTAAATATTTTGAAATTGTAATCAGGATCCATAAAATTCAAAGTTTTTCAAAGTAGGTTGTTGTTTGAGTTCATATATAAATTTCACGATTTTATAACAACATCTTCAAGCTCACTGTTCACAGGGGCTACGAGCAGCTTCAATACGGTAGCTAGAACGATTAAACATTCTATTTCAAAAATATTGAGTTAGGTGGGGTGTTTATATTATAATATGTTCTCGGTTTGAACTCTATTTACCTTGAACCTTGAAAAAGTCTTTCCAAAATTACTCCATCCTCGGTCAAACCGCCATATTTATCGTTCGCCAAAGTTTGAACGACTTATTGATACCGCTTAGTTTGGGTCCGCAGGCTCATGAAATAATCGACATGTTTTACGTCATTTTTGGTCATAAAAAGCATGACTATTGACAAGATTTCAACTGCTATCATAAGTGACGAGGCGTGCGCGCTCTAATCGATTCACAAAATTGGCGGGAAAATCCACGTGAGCTTGACACTGATAAAACAACATGGCGACCTTATTCTCTTACTTTACCAAAACACCCAAAAAACCATCACCAAAAGAAGCAGATAAAGCCGATGGAGCGAAAGAAAATGCAACCCCAAAATCTTCTGCTCATGGAATAACTCCAAAGAAAGAAAAGTCTGCAAAATCAAGCGTTACAACGCCATGTGGTATTTCGAACGGTCAGGCCGTCAAGTTGGTAAACTTGGAGATTGTTTGGGCGAAAATGGATGGACATCCGTGGTGGCCAAGCATGATTTGCGACCACCCAACTCAAAATAAGTTCATAAACGATAAGCAATGTCATGTACAGTTCTTTGGACACCCTCCAAGTCGTGGATGGGTTAATATCAAGTAAGTTCATTTCAGCTTTCATGGCTGACGTCCTTCGGCTGTTTCAGTTTATATTCAGCCAAACTTACTGCTTTGCTTCAGCCATCTCAAAACTAATGCTTAAACACGATGAAACATCGCTCAGACATCGTTATTTTATTGTTAAAGATCTCTAGTTTTAGTGGTTTCGAGCGGCAAAGTGTTCATATATTCTTGGTCGTTGTTTTGGGGGGGGAGGGCTTGCGAATGAAATAGTGTACGACAAAAAAAAGTTAACTGTTGCTTCCAGACGTAATGATCGCACTTAAAAATTAAAATGAAATAAACTGAGGATATAAAATATAAATGAATGAACAAACAATCAAATTATTAATTCAATTATCAGCTTTCTTGATCTATTTGTACATCTATTTCAGACAAATACACCCCTTTATTAAAGGCCAAAACAAACCTTCCAGTGGTCCAACTGTGAAAGATGCCATCAAAGAGGCTGAAGATGCATTAAAACTTACTATAAAACAAAGAAATCAGCTGATTAAATGTGTGCCGTCAGATGATGAAGATATTGATGATGATGAGATCCCTGATGAACTTTTAATGGAATGTGATTTAGATTCCTTAGAAAATTCATGTACAAAAAATATTGATGATAGTGATTCAGATGATGATGATAAAGTCACAGGAAAAAAGGTAATTTAAAAGGTTCATTAAACTCATTGACAGTGATGTGGTTGTGCTTGGGTGCAAGATTGCCAACATAAGGTATACACATGTTTCCTGGCAACAGTGGTAACCATGGTAACCATGCAAGGCAAGCAATGGTACTATATAGTGGGCCTTGAATGGTTACCTTGGTTACTATTTTAAATGGATGATGTACCCTAATGCAACCTAAATTGCCTGTTTGCCTTAAATTTACTGTACTGCTACAATAATAAAATAAAAATTAAACATACAAATATTCAAAATTATGTTATTATAACATAATTTTGAATATTTGTATGTTTAATTTTTATTTTATAATAGCTGGATGAAGGGATCCATGTGAAAACGGCCTAAGTGACTTTTTTAATGGTATTTTTTCAATGGCATAAAATGGTGTAGTTAACTTTTCTGCGCTGGAAAAATTAATCTCGGGACATCCATCAAAAGTCACATCATTTTCACAGGGAACCCTTTATATTGTAATTTCTTGAATTGCAGTATAATAGTAAACTTCCTAAGAGAAAAGCAAAAACAAGACAACAGAAAAGGAAAAGGATCATGATTGAATCAGGATCAGAGGATAGTGGTAGCTCAGGTATGTTATCCTGCATTGCCACTAGCTAAAAAATATGGAAAAAATGGGTTAATTATGCACTGGGATCCCTGTGGTATCTGTTTCCACAACTTTCATTTTCCTGATACAGTCTATTTTTCTGGATATTTTTACTCAATATGGTCGACAGGTAAAAAAATCATGTTTTATTTTTAATGTTTTTAAATGATGAATATAAGCAGTTTTTGTGAAATATTTTTCAAAGTAAAATCATATATATATTTGAGCTTTGTGAGTTTTGCCTTGATTTGATTAACAATTTCTCAATCTCCTGTTACATCATATTTACAATATTTTCCTCGTCTAAATTAAAAATCTTCATAAAAATAGTATTTATATATCATAATATATTTATGCTGTAAATTTCATTGTAAATTGCTAAATATATTTAGCCAGGCTATTCTAATTTTAGGTTCACTAGTATTATTTCTACTGCGGCTAGAATAGTATATTTTCCCCTCACTTAAACACCAAGAGTTACCAGAAATATTCTGTATATTCCCTTGGCAAATATATGTACATGTGGCACGTGTCTTTGGTATTTTATGTGAATTTTTCAAAGTATTACCCTTCCTGTAGTGCTAACACCTCCTGCTGTGAATTTGTGCCAATACTGTGATGGATAAAAGCCATTACTTTAAGAGGAGCTTCATTCTTCCTGAAGAAAGTGTTTATAGAACACCAGAGAAAGGTTATTCCTTTGTTTGTCTTGATTATATAGATGAATTTAAACCTGATAATGAACCAAGTGAAGATGACAGCATTAGTAGTGGAGTCGAAGAGTGTGAAGAAGATGATCCTATGTCAGAGGAAGATGAGGAACAACCAGTGAGTACCAGTTGTTGTTTAATCTTCCTCAATTCATTTTGTGTGTGTACAGTAGCCCAGTTATTGTGATACCAAGTGAATTATAAAGTTTTTGTGATAACGTGTTGGATATATCAAATAACAGTTCAAAGAACCAATTTTTGACAAAAATCTAGTTGAAGACAAGTGATTGCTGTTTGAGTTATTTGAAAGCCTGAGAACAGTAATTTTGTGGATCAAAATTTGTATAGCTGTGAGGAGTATCTCAATGTGGATTTCAGTTTGGTTCATAATACTGTATATACAATATTGTATGTTCCAGGCTATGCTTCCAAATATTTTGATGTTTGTACTGTAATCAGGGGATTCATTAAGATTTTAAAGTGAAGGGCATCTGGCTCAGACAGCCAGGCGAGACTACAGTAATATTATTCTATTATTGGAAGTTGGTTTGAGTTTCTCGAGATGCTATGCAATACCACCAAATTATAGTCGTGTTCACAGCCATTCAATTTGTCTTTGTGCCAGCCCTTATTGAACCCACTAACATGTAATATATGTGGGTCTTTTTTCCTCATGCCATATGGCATATACTAGGATCTTTTATACATGGAAAAAATTTTCATTTATTAGGATGTTGCACTAAGCAAATTGCATGATAACAAATTGATGCATATGTTTCAAATTTATTTTTAGAATTCTAAAAAACGAAAGCGAGGATCAACATCTTCACGACAGAAAAACAAAAAACTGGCAATAAATGGTTCTGTGAGTGGCAAAAGTGCTGTCAAATCTACACCAATTTCAACACCAGTTGTAACTATGCCGTCAGCTTTGACTAATAAGATTTCTAACTCAGCCAGTAAAGCTGCCTCGCTGTTATCAAAGTTTCAAATGACATCCTCCAGTTCGCCTTCCCACGATAAGCCCGAGGACAGCAAGAATGGATATGTGCATGAAAAACTGGAATGGTTAAAGGAAGAAAAGAGAAAGTAAGTGAAAAAATTGGTGTGTACTGATGGAGATATTTGCTTGTGAGGGTATTACAGATGTAAACAGATCTACTCTCAGTGTAGAGATTTGTTTTGCATCACACTACCTTGGCTAGTTCTCGTTTCGTTCGGTTTCGTTTCCTGTCCCAGCACTTGGATCCATCTAGTGGGCTATTAGCTGTATAAGTAGTACGAGGTCTCATTAACCGGCAGCCCTTTTACAGAGGATTATTTGAAGCGGTCCTCAATGCTGGTAGTGTAGATCAGATCACATATGTATACAACAACTTCATGGCCTTAACTTTCCCCAAATAGTGGTGTGGGTTCCTTAACGTCGACGAGGAACAATCAGTCGCAGGTTGTGAGGCGTGGGGAGACAGGGCCTACGGTTTAACATCTTCATATGAGAAGATGTGAAGGTCTAACCATTTGCAGGTGTAATTACAAAGACAGCACCTGCTCAATAATTCTAAAGACGAGTGCTGGTGTAGTCGGGGAATCAAACCCCGGCCTTCCACGCTCAAAACCGGTGCTCAACCAACTGAGCCACTGATTATATTTGATTATTTCCTGATAATCATCGAAAAGCATAATGAGAGACAAACTTTTCTCACCCATGGGAAAATCAGATTTAATGTTTGTCAGAATAATTGTTCAGTAGTCAGATGGTGTGAGAATAAAATGGGAATAAAATGGGAATATTTGAGTGTGTAAAAAGGTAATGCATTGACGGGTTTCATGTTTTCCTTCGGGAATCAAAAGACAATGAAGCGGTAGCCATGTTGGATGAACAAACGAGATGCTAATGACAAATCTTGTGTTAAAGTTCAAGGTGGCTGCCATGATGTCACCTTAAACCTAGTTATACAGCACCAGCACATGTGCACATTATATTGATTAAAGTCTAATTTTAGGGACAAGCATGGCAGACCAATGTCTCACCCTGAATATGACCCTAAGACACTACTAGTAAGTATGGTTGAAATCATCATCATCATAAGCCATCACCATCATCACTTTAGCCACCATCACTATCGTTATCACCACAATCATCACTACCATCCCCTCTATCCTTGGGATTACTGTCATCATACGAACAACTACACTACATGGACGGGTTGTCGGCGTCTAAACCGGCTCCCCCACCAGGTTCTTTCTGGTGAGGAGGGTGGCATGACACCCAGCAGGAATAAAAACAAGACCTGTCAAAGGGCGGATGAGCTCGACTGAGCCAACGGCCATCATGCATAAGTGAACTTTTATTTTATTGTGTTTTGATTGTAATTTTAAACAGTAATTTGTAGTGCAGTAATGGGTAGTGTATTTTAAAATTAATTTTCATGGTACGGACTGTGTAGCGGCAGCCCAAGGTGCCATCCTATGCTCACAGTCTACCATGCATGTTATATGTTTTTGTAAAGCGCCTAGAGCAGATTTTGGATAGGCGCTATATAAGTGTTCATTATTATTATTATTATTATTATTTACTTCTATTGTCATCATCATTAACCATAACACTTTACAATAGGAGTATACAACATGAACAACAACCTGTTGTACCTGTGTACAGTGTACACTCTTTGTTATTATGATTCATAAGTTCTTTTCCACTTGGGTGCATTTATACTGGGTGCTTTATCCTGGTGTGAGTTTGTCATGGAACGAGTTTGACATGATTTTTGGGTGAGATATTTACTAGAACACAGGAACAAAATGCTTACTCGAGTCCTACCTGGTATAACTGGAAAATGTTTTTGTCTTGGTGACTTTGTTCCATGACAAACTCAGCACAGGAAAAAGACACCTATGTATACGCACCTTTAGAAAATTATTTTTATTTCTTTTCATAATTCAGGTTCCTTCATCTTACATAAACTCTAAAGAAGTGACTCCTGTAAGTTTTGTTTGAATTCAAGTTTTGTGTGATATGGTTGTGAACATACCATATGCTGTCTGATGAAATCTGGTCTTGTTTATATAATTTGTGTTGGTGAAAAGTGTGTTATCTTTCTTATTAGGCTATGCGGCAATGGTGGATACTCAAGAGTGAAAACTTTGATACTGTTCTGTTTTTCAAGGTATCATCTAGGAGTGGCTACCTTACAGGGGTGTCTACCTTACAGGGGTGTCTACCTTACAGGGGTGTCTACCTTACAGGGGTGTCTACCTTCCAGGGGTGTCTACCTTACAGGGGTGTCTACCTTACAGGAGTGTCTACCTTACAGGGGTGTGTCTACCTTACAGGGGTGTCTACCTTACAGGGGTGTCTACCTTACAGGGGTGTCTACCTTACAGGGGTGTCTACCTTACAGGGGTGTCTACCTTACAGGGGTGTCTACCTTACAGGGGTGTCTACCTTACAGGGGTGTCTATCTTACAGGATGTCTACCTTACAGGGGTGTCTATCTTACATGGATGTCTGCCTTACAGGGGTGTCTACCTTACAGGGGTGTCTACCTTACAGGGGTGTCTACCTTACAGGGGTGTCTACCTTACAGGGGTGTCTACCTTACAGGGGTGTCTACCTTACAGGGGTGTCTACCTTACAGGGGTGTCTACCTTACAGGGGTGTCTACCTTACAGGGGTGTCTATCTTACAGGATGTCTACCTTACAGGGGTGTCTATCTTACATGGATGTCTGCCTTACAGGGGTGTCTACCTTACAGGGGTGTCTACCTTACAGGGGTGTTTACCTTACAGGGGTGTCTACCTTACAGGGGTGTCTACCTTACAGGGGTGGCTATCTTACAGGGGTGTCTACCTTACAGGGGTGTCTACCTTACAGGGGTGTCTACCTTACAGGGGTGTGTCTACCTTACAGGGGTGTCTACCTTACAGGGGTGTCTACCTTACAGGGGTGTCTACCTTACAGGGGTGGCTATCTTACAGGGGTGTCTACCTTACAGGGGTGTCTACCTTACAGGGGTGTCTACCTTACAGGGGTGTGTCTACCTTACAGGGGTGTCTACCTTACAGGGGTGTCTACCTTACAGGGGTGTCTACCTTACAGGGGTGTCTACCTTACAGGGGTGTCTACCTTACAGGGGTGTCTACCTTACAGGGGTGGCTATCTTACAGGGGTGTCTACCTTACAGGGGTGTCTACCTTACAGGGGTGTCTACCTTACAGGGGTGTGTCTACCTTACAGGGGTGTCTACCTTACAGGGGTGTCTACCTTACAGGGGTGTCTACCTTACAGGGGTGTCTACCTTACAGGGGTGTCTACCTTACAGGGGTGTCTACCTTACAGGGGTGTCTACCTTACAGGGGTGTCTACCTTACAGGGGTGTCTACCTTACAGGGGTGTCTACCTTACAGGGGTGTCTACCTTACAGGGGTGTCTACCTTACAGGGGTGTGTCTGCCTTACAGGGGTGTGTCTACCTTACAGGGGTGTCTACCTTACAGGGGTGTGTCTGCCTTACAGGGGTGTGTCTACCTTACAGGGGTGTGTCTACCTTACAGGGGTGTCAGTCCAACTGGATGTGTCTTCCTTATAGTTTTTTTGCCTTATCCTCAGTGTGTCTCTGTTTTATAGGAGTGTTACATGATGTTTATAAGTTTTTGTTTTCTTTTAAAAGGTTGGGAAATTCTATGAGTTATACCATATTGATGCTGTTACAGGTGTTAAGGAACTCAATTTAATCTTCATGAAGGTAATAGCATATTGTCCTTTGTATTCTTTATTTTTTATTAGTATCTATAACCTTATGGTGATTTTGTCTCATACTGTACCATTATTAGGCAAGCTGAGCTTTAATTATTTCTTTGATGAAGTAAATATTAGTTATCATATGTTTATTGATGATCATTGGCTTGAAATCACATGAATGGATTACAGGAACTGATCTTTAAAAAGTGTTTTTGCACCATTGTTACAATCATCATGTGGAGTGAGATGTTACGGACACAAGTCTTAAGGCTTGTGTACAGTATATAGTTTTAAGGCATTTTGCCTGTATATAACTTGCACTGGTATGCAATGTAATCAGAAGTTCACTTGATTACAACTGCCTTGCACTGGACTTCTCAACTCTTAAAAATTTTGTTTTTACAGGGCAACTTTGCACACGCAGGTTTTCCTGAAATCGCATATGATAGATATTCAGATACTCTTATCCAGAAAGGCTATAAGTAAGTAAATATACAAAGCACTTTAATGTGTTCGACAGATTCACATAGTTCTTCTTCTGGTGATCACCCCACAATACCAGCTGATCTCAAAGATCACCTTATTTTAAACCCCATTTGAATATATAATGTACTCAATTTTGTACTGTAAGCAACAGTTCTAATGTAACCATATGTTCAGTTCACTGTAGTCATTAGTACATTATTGTATGTCTGTAAAAACAGTTATGGTATGAAATGGTTATGGAAGGGAATTTGAAAATTCAGAAATTCATTTTTACAGACAACATGGTAATGACAGTCATGGTGCTGTGCAATCTGTTTCACACTAATACAAAAACTACTCTCTTTTTGTCTGTGTTAATTATTGACATGAACATTGGTTACAGCAAAAATCGTTGCATCGCGACCTGCAACGTCGGTTTGATTTTGGTCTTTTCTGATCCGTTCATCATTATTGCGGGTGGAGCTTTCACGAACTCCTTTAGTTATTGGTTGATTTAAAGGAGCTCCGCCCCCAAACTGATTGACAGCTCAGAAAAACCCAAAATCAAAACAAAATTTGTAATTTGCTGGTCGTGATGCAACGATTTTGGCTGTAATTTATAATGGTTGTTGTTTTTCAAGAGTTGCAAGAGTGGAACAGACAGAAACTCCTGACATGATGAAGGAAAGATGCAAAAAGGGTATGGATTGAAGTGTGTCATTGATTTTTTAATGATCAATAAATATTTATTAATTATCAAAATCAAATCTATCCATGGATCAATCCATTTATTTTATTTTATAAATGTATTATATAGATGGACACAATTATCCATTTCTTCTCATTTTCATTTATTCATTTTATTTCTCACAGAAAGAACAAATTCAAGATATGATCAAGTTGTCAAAAGGGAAATATGTGCAGTGACAACCAAGGGTTAGTAATATTTTGGTTGTCCCTACTTCCTTCCTTCCCTCCCTCCCTCCCTCCCTCCCTCCCTCCTTCCCTCCTTCCCTCCTTCCTTCCCTCCTTCCTTCCCTCCTTCCTTTCCTCCTACCTTTCTTCCTTCCTTTCTTCCTTCCTACCTTCCTTCTTCCCTCCTTGCCTCCTTCCTTCTTATCTTCCTTCCTTGCTTCCTTCTCACCTTCCTTCCTTCCTTCCTTCCTTGCCTCCTTCATTCCTCCCTCCCTCCCTCTCTCCTCCCTCCCTCCCTTCCTGTCATGCTTCTCAAAGGAAGTGTTCAGCTACAGTATACTTGCAGTCAATTGGGAAATTCATGTAAACCCTTGAACCTACCTACACAGGAACAAGAATGTATAGTTTTCGAGATGGAGACTGCACAGATTCTGAAGCAGCTTATCTTCTAGCCATTGCAGAAAAGGTATTGAAAACAACAACAAATATCTATTTGAGTATCCAATGTGTTCTTTTGCCTGTGCACTAATTGGTGGACACTTTGTTCTCAGTACCTTTACACTCTAATGTCCTATATGCACACAGCTCTTAGCTCATTAGTTCATTTTTACTGAGGGAAAGACCCCAACAAAAACTTTTGAAGCAAAGGAGAAAGAGAACTGACATACAGTGTCTAATCAAAACTGGGACCACAAAGGCAACATTGATACTAGTATTCCCACTGCTTGTCCACCCTTGCTTCCACAGTGAATATACGTGAAGTAGTGTATACTGTTGGGTTTGAAACGTGAGGCTATGAAGGACACATTTAAAATTAGCCTTGAATCCAATTAAGAGATTATCTCGGGCGTTAATGTCGCGATAAACGTTTACGTAAATCCGTCCCGGCCAAGCCTAGGGCGCGTAGCCGCTAGGAATGCCTAGGGATTCGTTTTCGCGTATTTCTCCATCATAAATAGGAGCATCGTCTAGGTAGAAATTCAGTGTTTTTAGTGTGGACTCTACCGTCGACAGCCAATAGACATTGGACTCTTTCAATTTCTATCTGCACTAAAGTACTCCGAATATCTACCCTATTTGGTGCACGTCAGTAGATCAAAGTAAGTTCAATTTCTTTATTTTAGAGTAGTTTTAATGCGAACGGCTTAACCGTATCGCAAGCAAGTACACTTTGAATCGTTAATTGTTCGCTGTAGACATTAAGTGATTACTGCTAGGATTATCATCATTGCATGAAGTTTATCGTTGTATCTGTCAAGAGATCGTTATACGCTCAGCTACTTTTACGAGAATAATTTGTGATTCATATGTCATGTTGCCACTTCACATATTCATTTGCTTATCGATTGCTATTCCATGCTTTATATTTATATTCGTATGTAGTTAGATTGTAATAAGACTAGTTTTAGACTCTTTGTAATACTCATATTGCAGTTCGAACCTACAACTACATCTACAACACCCTCATCTACATTAGACTACTGCCTACACCTTCTACAACTGCTACGCTCTTACAAGCCACTAATTGGCTACACGTCAACCTTAATCGTCACCTCACCTCGTCACCTACTTAACCTTCAAATGTTAGACTGTAAGAGCATTGAACATTGTAAATAAATTCGTATGTGGGACAACTGTTGAGTTCGAATTCCTATAACTGTGTGCCATTCGTGAATTTCGTTGCTATGATGTTCTATTCACAAGAGTCACATATACTGACTGTACTGAAGTAGTGTATACTGACATCTCATTGCTTGTTCTAGGGATATGATGATACTACCGGGGGTGGTAGTGTTTATGGAGTGTGCTTTCTGGATACATCAATAGGGAAATTTCATGTGAGTCACAAATTGGATTACCATTTAAACCAATATTATATAAGACAAACATATCTTTAATATGGACAACTGCTAGTTGTTCCCTTGGAGTAGTGGTCCAACTGTCTAAGAGTTTCTGACAAGATTTCCATTGTAAAAGTTCTTTAATTTAAACTTTCTCACTATTTTTAGCTTGGCCAATTTGAGGATGATCGACAAGCCTCTCGTCTTCGAACTCTCATTGCCCATCATACTCCTGTCCAGGTAAACAATAGTCATATTGACCTTGATACTGGATCATTAATAGTGATATTGACTCGGTGATATTGCAGGTATTGTGTCCACGTGGCAGCCTAACCAGTAAAACACAACATGTTTTATCCCATGAACTGATGTCGGCACTTACAGAATATCTCAATCCTGGTAATTGATTGCAGTTTGTTATTTAGTCCATGTTGAAAATTTGTGTGTTGTTGACAGAGTATTGTTATAACTGATACTATCATCATCGTTAAACATTATTTTGATAGGTAGTGAATTCTGGGATTCATCTAAGACCCTAAAATGCCTTGCCGAAGGCAAATACTTTCAAGAGAAGAAAGATAGTGAAGGACCTGCTGTAAGTTATTGCAATTGTTTTGGCAGCTATAGAAGTTTGTGAAATTTCCAGACAATGATTTTTAGTATTTCATCCTAATTTGTGAATTGCAGGTTTGGCCTGAATTGCTCAAAAATATGACAAGTGGTGGTAAGGGTTGCTGTCTTCTTTAGTCAATTTAATGAAATTTCTTCTGATATGAAATGGTTATAGGACTTTTTCCCAGTTTAGCAATATGTGTGTAAAGTTCCTTCAAGTGTGAAATGATCCAGAAAAAATCCAAGCTGCAGATGAGGCTTTAACACATAACCTTTTGTGGACCCCTTAGACGCTTTTACCACTGAGCAACTTGGACTTATGTGGTGAGCAAGGTTGTACATGTACATATTTGTACTTAGATGTACTTTGTTCCTTTGTAGATCCTCTCTGTCTTATGGCATCTGATGACTGCGAGTTAGCTATTTGTGCTCTGGGTGCCATTGTATGGTAAGCTTGTTATGAAGGACATTTGAGCCATTTTTATAAGTCCAAAAAAGGTGCACCTTCCATAAGACATGCCTTGTATAATAAAGTGCAAACCTCTCTGTATAAGCAGTGCTTTTGGTCTAAGATGCTCCTTATCAAGAAATAGTTCAGAAGGCTGCTCTTCGATAAGGTGTGTCTTAGACAAAAGGTGCCGTTGTAGGGGAGCAAGGGTGGCCAAGTGGTTAGACCGCTTGCCTCTCACCACTGTGGTCCCTGGTTCGATACCTGGACGGGGCACTTCATGTGAGTTGAGTTTGTTAGTTCGTTCTCTCCCTTGCATGAGGGTTTTTCTCCGGGTTCTCCGGTTTTCCTCCCTCCATCAAAAACGAACTGGTGAGTCGAGTGATTATTTGCAAAATATTCAAGGTAGAAGTAGTGAGTGTGAGAGTATAGTGTCCACCAATTAGTGCGCGAGCGCTAGAAGACTAGGACACTTAAATAAACAGTTATTTATTTTATTTTTTATATGGAAAGGTTTGTACCTTATTGAAGTTGTGCTTTAGATAAGATGCATCTTATTTTGTCTTGCCCTATTTACATTTTGGAACTTTGTGCTGCAAGAATGATAAATTAATTAATTCTTATAACTTGTTTTCTTTTGCTTAGGTATTTGAAAAAGTGTTTAATAGATGATGAACTTCTATCCATGGGAAAATTTGAGGTCAGTCAGTCTAGTTTAAGGTGTTAGCAAGAGAAGATCAAGGAATGACAGACTTTGTTGTGCTCTTATTTTGCAGAAATATCAGCCACTTGATTGTGTGCAGGTAGATAAGAGTGGAGGCAACTTTGCAGAGGGACGTCAGCGCATGGTAATCCTTCTTTGTTGTTATTGACCAGTTCTTATTGTTTATCAACCTTATGGAGTTGTGCCCCATTGAGAAAGGAGGAGCTTGCTATATAAGATTGACTCCTCTTTAAGGTGTTCAGACCGTAAGAAATGAGTATGGTGTTCACTGTTGACTCCTTTCTAAGGTAGACCATAAGAGATCAAGCTGCTGCCAAGAGGGTTTGACTTGGGGGGAATTCCTGTATTTACTTTGATTTTTCTATAAGCTGGACAGTAAAGTCTGGTTTTGATGAGCAATAAAAGGAGAAGAGGAAGCAACAAATGCAGATTTAGTGTTGCATTTAATTTCTCTCTTTGGTGTGAAGAAAGGAAGTGAATGGTGCATCACTCAGTCTGCGTATATTGCTTCTGCTTCTGCTTCCATTGTTCATGAAATCTTGGCTTAAGAGCTGGTAATGAGAGATTGTAATAGTGCACATAGTAGTACATGGAGCCCTTAGTTGATTACACTGTAATAACTAATACCTTGTGCTGATTTGTTTTAGATTCTGGATGATGTCACTCTGACCAACCTAGATGTCCTACCTTGTGGTACTGATACAAGTACAGATGGAACGTTACTAGAGAGAATGGACTGCTGTAGTACAGCATTTGGTTAGTTGGTCTACATTAGGGGCACATTCGGGGGGGGGGGGGGGTGTACATCAGGTGCATATTCAGAGAGGGGAGTGTGGTCTACATCAGGGCCAGATTCAGGGGGGGTGGAGGTGGTGGAAGCTTTCTCTTATAACAATGTACATGTAATGTCGCTAATATTGCAAGTTCTAATTCAATGTCAGCAGTACATGTCTAAGGAGGTTGTTGGTGGAGTTTTGTGGATTATTTTGGGTTGATGTTAGTAGTTTGTTGAAAGAGCATTTTTTGCTGTATGTAAAACTGCATGGTGATGGCAATTTTAAAGATTTTGTTGCAAAAAAAAAAAATTGCCAAGTGTATCCTGTCTGGTTACAACAGTAGCAGTGATTACTCGCAACAAAATGTTTCAGAAAGTTCAAAAGTGTGAATTTTTCTCTGTAACATTTTGAACACTGCATGCCTTGTATTGAATTTGCAGTGGGATGAGAGCCTCTGCAATTTTTCTCTGCAACAAAATGTAACATTGTGTTGCCATTGTGAGAAAGAATTGCAGTGTATATCACTAGCTTAACATTTAATATGTGATTGTCTGGTACAGGAAAAAGGCTGTTTAAACAATGGTTGTGTGCACCACTTTGCAATCCTTCTTCAATCAATGACAGGTAATTTGATGATAAGTATAAATTATCATTATGTTCGTAATCACCTACTATTGAAAAGTTTTAGAAATTCTTTCAGTTCCCATTCAGTGATCTTTATCAGTGTATATGTTCTTGTCGTCTGGGGCTAGCTTATAGCCTTTGTCTCAGTTTCTCATTGGCTGACATCAGCAAATGTGAATTGTTTCATGAACCTTGCATTGATTATCTTAAGGCCATTCTCCACGCATTGCTGAAAGCACTCAAAGCTTTTACTCAATATTCTAAGCTCTGATGCCTGTGGTTTTAGATTAAATGCTATAGAAGACCTTATGGCCGTACCTGGTGCTGTTGCAGATGTTAAAGAGACCCTAAAATCACTACCAGACTTGGAAAGACTGCTGAGAAAGTAAGAATTTATAGAATACAACAAACAACGTTCCTGAAGAGTCCATTTGAGACATCTCTCTTCTTTCTCTTTCCCCTTTCCCACTACCATTTTTCAACTCAATTTTTTCCATTTTCCAACCCCTTTCCTCTCTAATCCCTACCTTCACAACTCAAATGCCTTAGTCAGACAATCAATACCAGTCATAGCCTGAGAGATGCTGAGGGTCACAGCAAGTTCAGTGCATGTATGAGGCAAAATGGTCACATACATACATTGCTCTACAGGCTTGTGCAATTTTGATACTCTTTGAAAAGCACACTAGTGTGAATTAATTCCAAATTGAATGATAAACTGTATGATTACCTATACTAATGATGCAGTGAACTACCTCTAAGGTGGACAATTTCATGACCAGTTCTTGGTGTCTACCTGAGAGAGGTGTCTGGTTTAGAGGGGGTTTTGTTACAGACAATATAGACATGCAATAAGGCTGGGATCTGGCAAATGTGTCTGCCTTAGAGAGGTGTCTGCCTTGCAGGGGTGTCTGTATTGAGGGAGTTCACTGTAACATGTTTTGTTATTATGTAGGATTCATAGTATGGGTTCACATACAAGAGCTCATGATCACCCTGACGGCAGAGCAATATTGTATAATGAAGACACTTACAGGTAGATACTGAAAACTCCTGTTTCTGTTAGAGTCAGTTTCTCATGTATCTTCAAAAGAGAGTCAGAGAAAGAAGTGAGAAGGAAGGAAGAATGAAAGAGGAAGGGAAAGAGGGAAGGAAGGAAGGGTCATGGAGGAGGAAAAGGGAAGGAACGAAGGATAGGGAAGGGAAGGGAGGAGAAAGAGGCAAGAGGGAATGAAGGGAGGAAAGAGGGAAAGTAGGAAAGAGGATAGGACAGAAGGAAAGAAAGGGAAGGAGGGAGGGAGGGATGGAAAGGAGGAAAGAGGGGAGGGAAGAAGAAGAGAAGGTGAGGGGATGGATAGGGAAGGAGGAAAGAGCAATTGATGGATGGAGGGAGGGAAGAAGGAGGAGAGGGAGGCATGGAAGTGAGAGAGAAAGTAGGAGGTAGGATTAAAAGAAGGAAAGAGGGAGTGAAGGAGAAAGAATACCCTTATGATTAAGGTAGTACCATGGTTTATGAAGTCTTTCCTACAGGCTGTAAATCTTAGCTTGCACACTGATGAAGTTGATTATACTTCTGTTAATAAAACAAAATTCCTCTGACCAACTGCATGTGTTTTTGTGCTTCAGTAAACGTAAGATAACAGATTTCCTTAGCACACTAGAAGGGTTTTCAAATGCTTGTTCTATAATCAAGGTGTTTAAAGAGCATATCAATGATTTCAAGTAAGTAGTAATATTTTTTCAATCAATTTTCCCTCAAATGTTTTAATCCTTACTTCTTGGATTCCAGTTCCAAGCTTCTGAAGAGAGTAGCAAGCTATGAAAATTCAAAATTATCTGGAAAGTTTCCTGAGCTTCATGAAGCTCTGGATTTCTTCAAGGTTAGTGCAAAAGATGATGATAGTGGTGGTTGTTGTTAGGACATGACATATGATGCCGTTGAGAGTGATGATGATTATGTTGAGGGTAATGATGATGATGATGATGGTGGCGGTAGTGGTGGTTGTGAGGACGTCATATGATGATGCTGAGAGTGGTGATGATGCTGATGAGGGTGATGATGATGATGATGATGATGATGGTGATTATGATAGTGATGGTGGTGATGATGATGATGAGGGTGATGATGATGGTGGTGGCGGTGGTGGTGATTGTGAGGACATATGATGCTGCTGAGAGTGGTGATGATGCTGATGAGGGTGATGATGATGATGGTGATTATGATGATGATGGTGGTAGTGGTGGTGGTTGTGAGGATGTCATATGATGCTGCTGAGAGTGGTGATGATAATGATTTCTGAGATGATGATGATGAAATTCATCATGAAACACAAAGCCAGCTAGTATTTTCTTATTTTGTTCTGTTGAGACCATATGATAATACATTGTAATAATTTATCTTCCTTTCAGAATGCCTTTGATCATGCCAAGGCCAAGAAAGATGGTGTTATTGTTCCTAAACCAGGTAAAACTAATAATCAAATGATTATTATGTATAATTTCATATTGTGTAGAGTAGTAACAGTGCATAGTTGTCCAAAATGCAGTAACTGGTGAGATCTGTAGTCAGTGCAATCATTGCATTCAAACATTACAACTTTCCCATCTGGATTGATTTTATACTCACTTTATACCTCGCTTTACACCTCGAGAATGTGTAAGGTTTGACAGATAAAATTTTTGTCTATTTAGGGGTCAATGCACCATATGATGAAGCTTTGGATGACATTAAAACCTGTAAAAACTGGTTTGACCAGTATCTTGACAAGCAGCGTAAAAGATTAAGCTGTAGAGTGAGTACATGAAGATGATGGTTTATTTAATTCCCAGTTTTCACAAATATTATTTAATGTCCTTGATTTGTTTTTTTTTCAGACTATTGGTTACTGGGGCACAGGTAGGCTAGCAGTAGACATAATTATATTGTCCGTCAAACTGCCATCATGCAGTGAGCTTTCACATTCATTTGAGATAACCATTTCAGTAAAAAATTATCTTTAATACATTGTATAAGAATACATGTATATTTATTTTACTTTGTAATTTTACTCACATGGCTGAAGATGATGTTCAGTAGCATTTAAACTTGTCATGTTCCACTAAAAGTATTTATGAATTAGTTATTTCATTATCTGTGGTATTCAGACCTTTTGGTAACATTTCTCTTTAAAGCCAAGAACCGTTACCAACTTGAAGTACCAGATTCAGCCTCTAAACACACCCCAGATAACTACAACCTGCAGTCACAGAAGAAAGGCTTTCGTAGATACTGGACGTCAGAGATAGAAGACCACTTAGCCACACTAACAGATGCCGAGGAACGTCGCGATGTTGCACTAAAGGATACCATGAGGACAGTATTCCAGAAATTTGACGCTCAGTGAGTTGATGTTAGGAAACCTAATATATGGTCAAAACTTCCCTTGCGAGCCTCTCATAAGCTACCACCTTAAAGGGACCAGTTTCTTTAAGTATAAAAATTGAGTTTCTGGTTCAAATTGCTTTGGGTGAAACCTCTTGCAGGCAACCATCTCTTGTAAGTAACCACCTAGACTTGACATTGTGAGTGTTCATAGCTTATAATCTGGATCTCGATTTGACTTTATAAGCTAAACAAGACAAGTATAGCATCAGCTTGAGGTGGAATACACCCTAAACAATGTCCGTGAGAGCTAAGACTGCTTAGAGTAATATTGTACTGTTATACACCGATGCAGCCCCAATTAGTTCAGTCACTAATCTCTGTATTTACTTCACATGATTATAAACTTTCATCTTGTAGTTATGATATGTGGGACAAAGCAGTGCAATGCCTTGCTGTTCTTGATGCACTTATCTCCTTGTCAACGTACAGGTAAACCATGTGCTTGCTTGTTTTCAGACCTAGTCTACAATGAAAATGAAAATATACACTCTAGAGCATTGTGTCTATAGACTGTTCTACATGACAACATTTTAGGGCATGACACCCCTTATTCTGGGCATGCAGACCCACCCATCATTATTTTTTAGCACAGCACCCACCAGGGGCGGATCCAGGATTTTGCAAAGGGGTTGTCCCAAATAGGCCTCTTGTGAGATGATGTCACATCCAAGACGGCGGCCTCCTAACAATGGAATCTGATGACGTCATCTTGTATGGCGCTAGGGGTGTCTGGTGCACCTATGGACACCCCCTGGATCTGCCCCTGCACACAATTATCATTGTGTGAACAGAAAAAATGTTGGTCATCTAGGGGTGCTGTACCCAAAATAATCGGTCCACGTGACAAGATTAAGGGAATTGCCTTGCCATAGAAAAGGATTGTAGGTAAATGAGGCTCATATCAAAGGTTTTTGATCAGTTCACAGGGAGAAGGAGCAATGTGTAGACCTGAAATTGTACTTCCACAAAAATCAACTGATGGCACTGTCCAGGTAATAATCTGAGAACTAGCTGACTTGAGGAGAAAAGACTAAAGTTAGCATGATACTAAAATAAATAATAAATTTCTTTTGTTTAATATACACAAGAAAAAGTCTACAGTAAGGCTTGTGGGGTCATTACTTCATGCACTCATTTAAAATCTCTTGTTGATTAATTTTGGTTTGTGAGAAGATCTGGAAGACCCAGAGACTGATATAACTTTATTGCCTTATTTCTTTCCAGTGTTTTGGTCACTATGAACGTGCTTATCAATGAATTACAGTATTATTTTATTTTAAAACAGTAACAGTGATTGTTGCATTCATTTTACTCTTTACAGCCATTCCTCGAGATCCGAGAAGGACGTCATCCTTGTATTTCACGTACATTCAGTGGTGGCGACTTTATCCCTAATGATACTGTAGTTGGCATTGCAGATGTAAGTATTTTGGGTTCTGCGCTTTTACATGGGGGAGCAATATCTTTTTGGCATCATATACAAGGCTGCAATGATGTATTTTAAAACAGTCACTTTAATTGCAGCCTGTAAAATGGCAAAACATTCCTGTAACATTTAGCCAATGTAATATAAGTTCCTGGAATCATTACAAAAAGTAGATCTACCAGATGATAGAGTCCTTCACAGGAAAAACTGTCAATTCCCAGCTTGGGTCAAACATGGGGCTTCCCTGGGTCTAACCAGGGAATCCCTGGGAATCTGTTCTATTTTTACAAGTTTGGGTATTACAGATTTCCACCTCCCTTCCTTCCATACTAGTTACATTTTGCTTTATTGTTTAACAGACAAATGATGATGCTGAAGGGGAAACACAGAATGCGCACAGCTTGTGTGTGCTGGTTACAGGCCCAAATATGGGTGGAAAGTCTACACTCATGAGACAAGCTGGACTAATTACAATTATGGCACAATTAGTAAGAAAATAGAACGATTTCACACAACTCACTTTTAGATGCAAATGAGTAAAATAATATAGCATGTTTAATGTGCAAACGCACAAAACTGCAAGCTTCGGTAATTTAGATGAGCATGATGAATCATACAAACGAACAACATAAACTCAAACTCATTTGAAAAGCGTCATAAATGTAAACTCAGTAACTATAAATTTCACAGCCATCTTGTCAACTTGTTGCGTGCCATGCGTGCGGTTTCGTGCGTTTACATCATTAACATGCATGCTATTTTGTCATCAGCATATTATTTTATCAAGAGAGCATATTTATGCTCTCTTGATTTTATTCATTTGCATCTAAAAGTGAGTATTGTGAAATCGTTCTAATAGCAAGTACTGTCATCATCATCATCACCACCACCATCATCATCATCATCATCAACAACATCAACAACAACAGCTACCATACAAGGGTGTAGCTTGGGGGAGGGTTCCACGGCTTACAGAACTAGGTAAGCTTACAGAAACTGCAGCAGGCTATAAAATCTTGGGCAGTTGCTTTCTTCAATCCTTATTGAAACTCCCATATCTTAATAAGAACTTTTCTCCTCTTGTTATTAGGGATGTTATGTACCTGCAGAAAAGTGTCGTCTAACTCCAGTAGACCGCGTATTCACTAGATTAGGAGCACATGATAGGATTATGGCAGGTAGTAATTCAAATTCAAATTCTTCTGTTTTTCTGAGGATTTACAACTATTTTGCCTTTGCTAAAAGCTAATACCTTTAAATGTGCAATTTCTAATTATCTTTGTTAAGAAATGTGGACAATTTTTCTTTCAGTTTGCAAAAATGTTAATTTAAGTCGTTGTGTTAAGTTGGTTAGTGCGCGACTTTCGGTGCGAGTCCTCAGTGACCTCACATCCTTGTTTCGACTTTTTTCCTCTCCGTGTAGCTTTAATTAGCTTCAAATACCCTTAAAACGGAGCACAATGGAGAGAGAGGGGTAGAATGAGACCAGCTTCTAGCTTTGCTTCTAGCTGAAGGAACTATTGACGATAAATATAGTGCTTTACCTTTTTTTTAGCTTCACGTGTACTCGTACCTTACGTGCGCTTTTTAAAAGGTGGCAAGGTCTTTAAGAGCCAGATCTCGCCTAGCAGCGCCTAGGGATTGAGACTAAAACTACTTCACAATCAGCTTAAAAGTTACGGGATTTGTTGTTCCTTCCAGGGGAGAGTACATTCTTTGTCGAGCTGAGCGAGACGTCAACCATCTTGCGCCACTCAACTGCCAACTCACTCGTTTTACTGGATGAACTTGGTAAGAATATTGGCTCTTGTTTTCACTTTAAGTGGTTAGCTCAAAAGGGGAGGGTAGTGAAGATGCGACAAAAAGTACTGACAGATGATAGTTAAGAGCCACTCAGAGAGAGCCTTTTTTAAAAATGTATACAAATTTATTTTCATTTAAAACAATTTATTACTTTGGTATTTGTTCATAAAGAAGACAATTATGAAACTTTTTATTACAACAATAATTAAAATTTTCAAATTCTGTGTTCGACTCGTTTTGTTTTATTCCCAGGTCGAGGGACTGCAACGTTTGATGGTACGGCTATTGCTTGCGCTGTAGTGCGAGAACTGTCAACTAAGATTCGTTGTAGAACACTCTTCTCTACCCACTATCATTCCTTGGTGGAAGAATTTGCAAGTGATCCTAATGTTCGCCTGGGACACATGGTAAGGCGTGCTTGGAGTCGTGTCAGTGAAATGAAATTCTGCAAAAATGGAAAAATGAGAAATGTTACTTTCAGGCAGTGTGTTAGGCATCTTTGTTGGCCTAAAATAAACTTAAAGCGCTGTTACACGCCCAACTGTTTCCTACATTTCGTCTCGCAAATGGGTCGCAAAACAATTGCACACACAACTGCACTACGAAGCAATATCGATGACAACAAGGTCCTTTAATTGTTGCAAAATTTTTCGCACGGCATTGCGAGACGAGCTGCAAAAATATTGCACCTTGACACAGCGGCTACAAGAGCGCAAGCAACACACACAGACTAACCACTTCCAAGTACGTTTATTTTGTTAACGAGTACCGTTAATTAATAATCAGTACATTAAGACTGAATCCTGGTATTTTGCGTGAAGCTTTTGACTCATTTTGAGCATGTTGTTCTCCTCAAGGCGTGTATGGTCGAGAACGATGACGAAGAGGGTGACCCAAGCAAGGAAACCATCACCTTTCTGTACAAGTTTGTGAAAGGTGATTGTCCAAAGAGTTATGGCTTCAACGCTGCACGACTTGCTGGCATTCCTGATGAGGTAGGAATTTGTTTCCACTCAGAAATACGTCTTGTTGTTATTAGCACCATTACGCCGGCTTCAGGTTCGGGTTGCGGGTTTGGTACACGATTAGCACAGAGTCTGAAACGAGTGCGTTGGAATGCACCGAATAATGCTCGATCATATTTCAGAGCATTTCTCATTTCCTGATAGTTAAATTCCCCTCCCCCCAATTACATTCATTGCAAGCCTCCGATGCAGACATTTCCGATAGTTTACTCTTGTTCCTACCCTCCAAATCGTGAATACATTTTGGGCAGTTGCTTGTTGGTTTGCGCTACTTTTGCTGTTACTCTGTCACGTGACGCCCTTCCAGGGATGGAAAGTCTCCGTGTTTTAGAGTAGTGAAATGCGTAAGCATTCGTTATGTTGAATCAAAAGTGTTAACTGGAGGGATCATCTTTTTCTTCCGTCTCTTTAATTCTTTTTTCATCGTTTTTTCAATTTTAGATCATCTCAGTTGCTGTGCACAAAGCCAGGGAATTCGAAGAAACTTTAGATGAAGTCAAGCTCTTCAAGTAATTATATACTTCTTTATTCATACATCCCTTCCTATAACAAATCATTTATGTGGCCATCCCACATAAGTAATATGCAGTACTTCTAAGACCCAGAAACATGGTGAAACTTTTCTATAACATTGCGCGCAACACAGATGCACCGTGTGTCCACCCCTGTAATGTTTGGCGCAACGTTGCAAAAGAAGTTGCAGAAGTAGGACTGAATCCTTAAGCCTCCAATTGTTGTGCACAAGGATGGATACACGGTGCAGCTGTGTTGCTTGCAATGCTGCAAATCGTTGCAAGGAAAACTACATCGCCTGTCCGGGCCTTAATAGGAGCAAGTGTAGCTCGGTTAGTGCGCGGCTTTCTGGTGCAAGAGGTCCCGAGTTCGATTCCCTGTGACTTCACGCTTGTTTCGACTTCTTTCCATTCTGCATGTAGCTTTAAAAACGCTTATAACGGGTAAAGAGAGGGGGTAAACAGCGCACCGTCAGCTTCCTGAAAGATTAGCTTGTGCTAAAGGAACTACCGACGCTAAATGTAGTCCTTTACTTTTTTATTAAGTCACTACTAATGAATTTGCGTTTTTCTGTCCATTTACAGATTAATCACACAGAACAAGTCAACTCAACAAGCTGTTCGGATGATAAAGAAAAACAGAACACACTAAGCGCATCGTTTATAGTTTACGACGTTTGGAATAGTATATCAATTATTATAAACTGTTTTAGGAATAAATTTGTAAGTAAGAAATGGAGGTGGTCATGTTTATTAAAATTCTTCACTTTACCTGCGAGCCGACGTTTTTCAGTTATTCAGCCCTTATGTGAAGCAGAGGTTTATTAAAGTTTTGAACTGGGGGCATGTGGCTGTGACACCAGGGCAAGAAACAGAGATATTTATTACCAGATGTTGCCTTAGTTGTCCAAGACAGCCGGGCAAAACCCACCAGTCACCTCCACAGTAAGCTCAGATTTCAGCCGTCAGGGATTCGTGCGCCCGCGACGGGGACGCACGAAACCCCTACGACTGACATCTGAGCCTACCTTCACAACCGGTCAATAATTTTGCTCGGTGTCTGGCCCTGAATGAGTCCCTGTGCAGTAATCGGGGGAGTAAAGAAAGAAAGGGTGGCAAAGAGGGTGAGTACCCTTTGGGTCTTGACAAGGCACATCCATAGTCATTTTAGTGGATATTCGAACTTCCCTAAGAAAATGCCTATTGTGGGAGCAAATTAGATGTTTCTGTATAAAAGATTGTGCTCTTTACCCGCAGCAATATAACCTGTTTTCCAGATTTATAGACCGACCACACCCTAATCTTTGGTGTCCAGGCGGTCTTGCTGCTTCAGCAAAGACCTCGTAACTGTTACAACGATGAGGGTGTGGATTAGGGCGTGGTCGGTCTATAAATGGAAAACTTTGAAACTGCAATCTTGATCTCTGACATATAACCTTTTAAATCGCTTCAAAACACGCTGCTTCTTGTCTAGTGCATTGTAGAAATATAAAATTTAGTATTCTTCGTTCTCCATTTTCTGTCGAAAGAAAAGGGTGTGATCTATCTATAAACAATTAAAAAACCTCGCACTTGGCTTTTCCCCTGTCTGAAACATAAATTTTACAGGGTTCGTGCTACTCCTAAACTGCTTGAAAACCTGATTTTATGTGATGGAAATGTGTACACTCACACAGCGTGTCTTTAATGTGTCGGATCGACCTTTACGCGTGAGTTTAGGCCATTCATCATAATTTAAATTCACCTTGAGATTGCCTGCAGATGCCATTGCGTTCATTCCGAAAAAGCGATGAGTATAACGCGCGCGCATGCATTAATAGACGTGTTTTTACACGCCGGCAAAAACGTTTACGTTTCGAAAGTGACAACATCCGTTAGGTGCAGCAGGTGCTTGACGCCACAAACACCTTGAATGGAACCGTTATCGTCACTAGATGAGCGTGTCCCAGTGTGTTTTACAGCATGATTGCTTGTTTACAAGGACGCATCGTTAGAAACTTTATGAAAGGAAAAAAATTGAACTTTTTAATATCTGTAAGAAACATTCCAAACGTACCGCATCTGTAAATATTTTATTAATTGTATTGCAATACAACAAGAGAGCATAAATATCTTATTTATGCTATCTTGAATACAATGAATATTTATATTAGTTTGACGTAAATCGTTACCTTGGTATGCGCGGTTTGTGGAATAGCAGGGTATCGTAAACATAAATATTTATTGTACCTTAAGTATTAATTGAAAGGTAACATTGCAAACACGAAAGAAAAGCAATTAAAAACATTTTCCAAAGAGAAAGGAAGGTGATGGTAATGCTGGATGAAAATGCAAGGAATTTTAAAAGTAGAGAGGACCGGAAAAAAGACTAATCTGAAACGAAGTGGGAACTTAATTGTTGAAAGTGAAAAAATAAATTAAAACGAAAACTAATGACGCACCAAGGAATCCCGCTAGTTTGCAAGGATTTTGTTCGAGGAGTATTTAGCGTTTTATGACCTATTCCAGGCGTCACAAGGTGACGACCTCGAGAGGATTCTTTTCTTCTTCTTTTTTCTACTCTTCAAAAAGAAAAAAAAAGAAAAGAAAATGTTTCAAAACAAACGGGAGTTTGTCACGCTAAATTGCGAAAACACAATAGATTAGGTCCAAAGAATGAATGAATACAGTTGTCTGATGCAACAGAGTTCAAGAATCTGAGGGAACGGCTGGAGGAGTGTCACTCTGAATGACCAATGAAAAGATTCACTGTACTAAAAATATAAGCCAATCGCTACCTTCTTCAGGTTCAAAGCCAATCAAATTAGTTGATATATCCGAAAAATTTTGATTGACCAATCAAAACGCTTGTAAAAACGCCTTGTGCACTACTGCATGGAATGAAAACTACTAATGCGACACGACAAGAAAAGATAGCAAAACCAGTAAACAAAATGTGGCGTCGAAGTTTGGGCATTTTAAATCCAAGAACTCTACGAAATTGCTCTACACAGAACCTCAATAATCTCAGAAGGATTCTTTTGTATCGGAGTAGGATTTTAGTGCGTTCTAGTGCAACACAGGCGAATTTGACCAACAGTGAAAAGCCAAACACTCCTCGCCTATGGAGTGATGGTGGAGGTGACGATACCGCCTCTAGTCCTTTTGATGATCTAGGAGCCTGGCATCAAGCAGAGGCTAAGTCTTTCCTTCACAATGTATCTGTGGACTCTGTAGGAGCTAGCACTAATGAAGGAAAACGAGAATACAATGAGGATCGATTCCAAATACTGGAACTTGATCCGGACTTCTATTACTTTGCCGTGTTTGATGGTCATGGCGGGTCAGAGCCTGTGGACTTTGTTCAAATGCAGTTGCATCATATCGTTCAACGATTGCATCGTAAAAACAAGGATCTAGAAAAGGTGTTGGTTGAGGCATTTGAGGAATGTGATTTCGAGCTTCATAAGCATTTGAAGTGGCTAGTAAACGAACAAGGTAAACTTACCTTAGCTTAGTAACAGATCAAGTCCATGGCCAGTAACGGGAAATTACATTCCCCGTCGGGCCTACGTAAATGTTGCATCAACTTCTTCTCTAGTCATTCTCTCTCTGGTACTTCACAATTGTTAGAATAACTTTTTGCATATTTTGGAGGTTATAAATGATTGCCTTTATACTTTGTGATAGCCATCAATTCGAGGTCTATGTGTGGCTCCCTGGAATGTGAATAAAATTTACTGACTCGAGTGCGAAGCTTTTTTTGGTGCACGTGAAAAATTATACATTTCTCTATTTTTAATACTTTATTTACTATTGCTATGTGACTATTTCTTGCTATTTATTTATATGTTTTGCTAATTTTTATTTTTTGATATTTTTATAATTCAAGGATATGATTCAGCAATAGAAAGGGGTGGAACCACTGCCACTGTCACTTTGCTAAAAGATGGTTCAGAATTAGCAGTAGCAAGTGTAGGGGACAGTAGAGCTTTGCTGTGCCGTGATGGAAAAACTATCTGCTTAACCAATGATCATCATCCATCTAGAAGGGATGAACGGGAAAGAATTGAAAAACACAATGGATGGATAGACCAGAATGCACATCCAAGAGTCAATGGTAAATTGGCAATGACAAGATCTATAGGAGACTTTGATGTTAAACCATATGGTGTTATTGCAACTCCAGAGACTACTTTACTAAAAATTGACCACACAGTGGATGCATTCTTGGAATTGCACACTGATGGAGTGTCCCATGTTATGTCTGGGAATGAACTAGGGTTTATTATTCGTACGTGTACCGATCCAGAGGAGGCTGCTAATTCACTGACTTCATGTGCATTGCAGTATGGTGCAGAAGACAATGTCACTTCAATAGTTGTACCTCTGAGAGCTTGGAGGAAGTTCTGTGGTGCAAGAAATGTTACTAAAAATAGCATCATGAGAGTCAATTGCATATAGATTATTATGCAGTAGATATAAATAGATACTGGCAACCTACACATACTTTTTTGTATTTCATGAATTCAACCACAAGTTATTAAGAATTAACACCTTTATGGTAATTTATTTATTAATTATTGAGACACTGCCAATTTTTGATGTGAATAATTTTGGCAAATTGTCCTCTTACAGTGATTTGACATCACTTATGAAATAGTTTCATACTTGCTAATTGGTATTGTCAGACTTCTTACTTTAAAATTGAACACAGTCACTGAAGTTCAGTCAGTAAAGCTTTCAAGGACAGATGAAATTAAACAGCTCAAGTAGTTATAATGTATAATGTATCAAGTGAAGAAAAGTAGCTAGAAACCTAAATAACTGTGAACTCCCTCTAAGGCAGACAGACACTTTTGAGACCAGCTCTTAGTGTCCACTTTAGAGAGGTGTCCACCTTAGAAGGAGTATTGTTACAGACAATATGGGGCAATTTGAAAGGATGGGACCAGGCAAATGTGTGTGCCTTTGAGTTGTCCCCCTTACAGGGAGGGGGGGGATTGGCATTGAGGGAGTTCATTATATATTTTTAGGGCTAATTAATGAAGCGATATAGAGCTTATGTCTAAGATAGAATCCAAACACTAAAAGCATACAATACTTTATTACTAAATAGTACTAATTCAGCAATAGAAAATCATATAATTTATTGGCATGTTTAGCACTGTTTAGGACTATTTATGTTGCATGTTTCTAGTGTTTGCACACTTACACTGGCATTAATCATTCTATTCCTTAGACATATTATTAATATTATACACTTTCTGACATGGATTTGTTGACTGCAGTTACCAGGTCTGAACAAGAAATTATTTTCCAATAGTTGACTGATTCTGTTTTTATGAGACCTACAACACCATGTTGTTATGGGTTTCTAAGATGAAGAATTCAGTCAAGTCCGTGAAATAATTTCTAAAAAATTATCTTTCTGCACAAATATATAATAATTTTAGACTCTATATGACCCATATATGACCTCTATATTAAAAACAAAAAAATTAGTGAAGACAACCTTAAGGGGAGGAGTGTATGAGAAAGTGTAGTATTTTAAAGTTGTGTATTTATGAGCTATATCATGAAGATTTAGGTACCAAATTTACGAGGTATATTATCAGAAGTTCTCTACTTCATGTGTTGTAAATAAATTAATGAGTGTCCTGTTCATTTTTAGGATATGAATTTAAAGTGCAAACTATTTTTGTAGGCACAGCAAAGTATTCTTATTTATTGCAAATGTAATAGCCTTTTTTCTCATGTCCATGTCTTTATTCTTTGAGAATTAATTTCATTAAATCTTTTAACTTGAAAATCTTTTAGAAATTTGCTATTGTTTGTGCTAAAATATTTCTATTACAGTGAACTCCCTCCAAGACGCAAGGCATCTGCTTGAGAGGGAGTCTTGTTATAGATGATATATTGGGCAATTCAAAAAGTTGGGACAAATCTGTGTCTTTCTTAGAGAGGTATCTGCCTGACAGGGGTGCCTACACTCAGGCCTAGGGAGTTCACTGTACTTAAATTTTGGATTTCTTGCCTATTAGTGCCTGATAGCTCAGTTTACTTTGAAGCCAGGGTAAATATGTCAAAATTTAGATGCACACACCAGTATGAGAAAAGGGGCTATTTAGAGTTATGCACTCCACTCCTCTAAAAAGATGAGTGAAAATTTGTGCATGATGAAGATTTTTTGCTATAAATAGCTGATGCACTTGTTTGTATAAGAGCATTTTGTGCTTAAAAAGTACTGAAATGAAATCAAATAAAGAAAAGAAGAGAAATTTATGTTCTGTGCTCATCAATATCTGTTTTATCACATGAAAAATTTGCAACACTTTTATTTTGTGATTTATGGGATTTGAAATCATTTGTGAAATGGAAGTGTTGTGAAAAAAATAACTGTCACTAATCATTAAAGTGACAGTTATTTCACAAAACTGAGAAATTATAGTGCCACAAAATATACGATCTCCAAAATCACAAAACAAATTAAACATTTGCAAAGTTTTCATGTAAGAAGGTTTGTGCATTTACCTAATAATTTTCTATAGAGAAAGAGAATTTCCTAGTCTCCTTTGCAGCTGTTTTTTGTGTCGTCATGCAAGGCTTAAACAACACAAAAAACAGCTAAGGAGACTAAGAATTTCCCTTTTGGCAGAATTTTAACCAGCAACCAAAAACAGGAAAACCCTCAAATTCCAAAAAAAAATGTGGGTATAGAAGATGCATGTAAATACATACTTTAGAGCTGAGAAGTAGGAAAAAACTAACTGCCCCTTCCCCCATTTCTATCATCATATATAAAGCCCTCCCCCCTTCCCTAGCCAGCTGGTTGGTACCAGGAAACCCAACCCCAAGTGGAAGAGAAAATGCGATAGATAACGTTGATTTGTAAATTAGCTGAACATGTTTTCTCTTTGGATATTCTTTCTTTCTTTCGGGGTTTTTTTTTTCTTTTTTTCATCATTTTTCCCATTCAGGAGCCCATTACTACCCATTTCATTTGCTTGAGAAAATTTGTTCTACTTTTAAAATCACTTTACCAACCATTTCTATTTTAACTCTTCCCTTATAAACTTTTCGGAAAACTAAATATTAACTGAAAGAATATTCGCAAAAAAGAGCGGAATGGTAGGGAATGGTAGGAATATATCTCTTTTCCAAGCATCGAAATGCTTCATGGGTAATATAATCCACAATTCCTTTCGGTATCGTTATTTATTCAAATCCATATAAGGAAGCGCGCGAAAATGTGCTAATTTGATTGGTCAAAAATTTGAAATCCTTCTCTCTGATTGGCTGCTTGATGTTCAAAATAAGAGAGAGTGATTTTTGGCGCTCTCACCACAGTTTAGCATTTGTTGGCGTTACACTTGTATTGAAGACTAAAGATGGTGAGTGAAGGACGTTTTCAATCCGTTTCCATCCTCAGAATTTATCGAAAATTTCCTATCATCAGAACCGAAAGTGACTTTGGGACTATTTAATCTTCTCTTTGAGAATGATTTTGTTGGTTTTTCCACATAAATTCTGCTAAAAATTTACGCATCTTGTCGTGTTTGTTTTCTAAGGCGGGAGGCAAAGCAGGAAAAGATTCTAAGGCAAAGGCCAAGGCCGTTTCGCGTTCAGCTCGTGCAGGATTACAGGTCAGTAAAAGCACCAAACTCTAGTTATACTATTTGTCTTGTAAAGCTTCGCATTTTCGAGCTGATAAGCTCATGTCTTTATGTTCTTTGCAGTTTCCAGTCGGTCGTATTCACAGACATTTGAAGAGCCGAACAACGAGTCATGGCCGAGTTGGAGCTACAGCGGCCGTTTATAGCGCTGCAATCCTTGAATATCTCACCGCTGAGGTAATTTTAACTGATTTTGATAAAAAATGCTCCCGTTAGCGGTATTTTTTGTATGTCTTGTGACAAAAATCGTATTTTTCGTGAATGTTACTCATTCGGATTGCGCGCCATTATTTTGTTTGCTATTTTGGTTTATCGAGTTGCGTTCTCTAGGCAAATTCAGCTCGATCAAAAGACTACTCAAGAAAATGCTATCCAATTCAAATTTTACTTGTGTTGTTACCCAAAATTTGAGATATTCGGTAAAAAAAGGACATTTTCGTGTCCCATAAATACTATGCTTTGTGCTTTTTGCCGTTAGAGTGTTAGTCCTCTGTTGTATTTCCCGCCATATTTGAATTCATCCAAACGAGTCTGTTTAGTCGATTAGAGACCACAAATCGTCACTTTAAACAAATATTTCGACGAAAAAAGCTTTTTGGTGACTGATTTCAAGGACTATTTGTGTTGTTAGCCCTATAGTTGTAATTTCTCGCATTGTATTTGAGTTTGTTTGAGCGAAAATTTTGAAAACGTATTTGTGGCGTCTCTGTGGGTAATTATACTTGCAAATTAAGTTGATCGTTGTTATAAATCAAATCGGCAATACTGTTCTAAAAAAAAACTTAAAAACGACCACATTTCGTCATGTTACAATGCATCATTCTAAAAATTGCTGAAATGTATTGGAAGGCATCTCAAGCTTTTTTATAAATGATAAGAATGACAAACTGATAAACCCTTTTGATGGACAAAAGTAATTGTAACTTCAAAATTCCAATATGCCAGTGCATAATGCATTATTTGGAGAAGTACAGATTGCATTCTCACAAGTTTCAATGCATCTGAATTACAGTGAAACCATATTGGATGTGTCTTACACCTTGTTTAAAGTTACAAAGTTTACATATTGTTTCATTTAGGGAACACTTGTTGAGAGGGTGTCTCTTAGTAGATGTTTCACTATATATAAATCAAAATATGCTCAAATCTTAAGAAACTCATTCAACTTCATCTATAGGTACTAGAGTTGGCAGGCAATGCTTCTAAAGATTTGAAAGTAAAGCGTATCACTCCTCGCCATCTTCAACTTGCCATTCGTGGTGACGAAGAATTAGACTCTTTAATCAAAGCCACTATTGCTGGTGGAGGTAAGAAATCATTGTTTGTAGTAAGTCCCAGTATTCTGAATGTTAACCACAACTTTTAAGTTTGCTTACGATTGCATTCCAGAGAGTTCCTTTGATTTGCTGTAGAGTAGCTTAGATTACGGAGAAGTAGCAATTTTCATGCATTTATGCCAGAAGATAAAATTAATTTTTGTATTCCAAGAAGATAGTACTCCAACAGTGAATGCTGTAATGAGCAACTACAGAAAATAGTTCAGACTAAAGTTGTATAGTATCATGTTTATGATAGCTGTAACCATAGGAATTTGCAGGGCTCTCATAAGATTCTGAGTAGATAGCTTCTGTGCAAAGTAGGCACACTTGGACATGAGCTTTCTTAATGAACACTCGGGCAGCTCAAAATCCAAGGTATGCATTTTTCACTCATCGTTGTCACTTCATGAGAACCCTGAGATTGTTCGTTTGCTTGTAAACCTAAGTAATAATTGCCTTTTTGTCCTTCAGGTGTTATTCCACACATCCACAAGAGTTTAATTGGCAAGAAGGGAGCCAACAAGCCTACATGATTTTGAGGTTTCTTTTTATTTTTAGACTCTAAGTATTCACATTGTACAGTACTCTCTGAAGCAACTAACATTTTTAAGCATACTCGAGTCATGATTGTCTTAAGTGTTAGTGTTATTCAATTCAGTTGTATATTGTGTAACTGTATTGGATAATTTAGTGTTATTTTTTAGGTTGTTGATTTAGTTTCTTACCTTCAATAAGGCTATCTATATTGTAACTGTCTTATTATATTTCATTCTTAGACGCATCATTTTGTTGTGTAAATAAAGTTTGATTTAAAAAAATTGTTGCATTCTTGATTGTCATGTTCTAGTTTGGCATACTTTTGACAGTTATTGAGTGGAAAAACACTTATCGGATTTCCCATTTCAAAGCCCTTGAGGATAAAGATCTCGGAGATAGTGATTTTATTTCATCTGTGAAAAGATAGTATGTATTATAGTAGTAGACTCTAAACCTATTGTTTACTTTTGTTCTTTATCAACTGGTACAAACAAAATAGTTATCTTTCTTTCAAAGGTTAAATAAAATCACTATCCTCATCAATAGAGTGATCTTGATAAATCTGGGCATTACTAATTAAGCAAATGAAGATTATTAGGTGCTAAATGTTTTGTCTTTTGTTCACTTGCATCTAGACTAGTAAGCACTAACAGCTAGAGTGGTTTTCATTTGACCATGAAGGAATAGACAAACTAATAGTTGGTAGTAGACTCTAAAGCCATTGTTTTCTTTTGTTTCTTATCAACTACTACAAACTAAATAGTCATTTTTCTTTCACAGTCAAATGAAAATTACTCTAATTAGTATTGCCCAGGTTTACTGAAATCACTATCCCAGAAATGGACAACTAGATTTAGTCCATTACCATGACTAACAACACTGTTTCATGGGTTAATGAAAACCACTAATTTGCCAGTTTCTTGTGTGTTTGGTGTGTACCATGTGCATATGGAATGCTACAGTACATAAAAGGGACTAATCTGTTGATTGGAGGTTTTTTGAGGGGGGAGGGATGGGGGTAGAAAAAGGTGATTGATTGTAACCAATCAAAACAATGTAGCTTTAGTTAACAGCTGGATATCTTTCATTGGCAGAGTGTGACAGAGTACCTTGTCATTGTTCGACGAAATTCAGTGTTTCTGCCACCATTTTTGGACATTTCTTTTATAAGTGATATTTTGACACATTAACTCATGATTTTCTTGATTTTTGATATGGAGAAATTTATTTCAATATATATGTACATCCAGAAACATTTGAAAAGGAAAATTTAGCAAATCTCCAAAGGCTGATGGCAATGTGAGACTGTGACGTGATAATAAACAGGGTTCCCACTGACCTTGAAAAGTCAGGGAATTTTTAAAATTTTTCAAGGTCATGAAAATTGTCAGAATGTTACAACAGTCAGTGAAAAGTCTGGGGATTTTATTGTTCTAAGTTTGTTTTCAGGAAAGTTAGTGAAAAGTGGGATTTGGATAGTGAAAAGTCAGGGAGTTTTTCTTTTTACCTGGAATGTGGGAAACCTAGGCCGGATGGTACAGTTTTTGTATAAGTGTGAAACAGACAGTGCCATGTATTGCCATGATGTCTATAAAAACATTCAAAATTTCTGCCGCAACTGTGCTGTGACTGTGCCACTTTTATAGTCATGTGAAAAATGCTTCACTCAAGCAATAAAAAACTGTTTTCCATGTTTGATAGCCTGATCAAAACACACGTGATGCTGGAAGAACACGAGAGATTGTAGTAGAAGCAGGAGTTATAGGCAAGTGCTTTCACAGCTCTCAGTTTTTACTTTTATATTTAAAATAAGCACACAAATTTACAAAAAAAGTGGCATGAGCGTGTACTCTCATCAAACATGTCCTTTTGGCCAATCAGAGCACTCGTTTATAAGTAGTAATTTTGTAATAAGCCTAAGTCCTTTAGAGGTCACTTGTTGTCAACTTATGGTACTAGTAAGCAGGATGTACCGAGGCCTGAGCAAAAGGGGGGCAATTTTCTTGAGATCCTTTCAACACAACAAAAATAGCTCAAAACCCATTCTGTTAAATATTTAAGTGATATCATTGACATCTTCCTTCAGATGATGGCCAAACCCCTTTAACCCCCTCGCTACGCAACTGCTAGTAGGAAAAGTAGAGGCAGGGAAGTACTTTCAAGCTTTCAAAAAGGTTATTGAATGGCCAGGAAAAAATCTTGGATGATGTTTTCTACAAGAAAAGAATTTTTGTTGATCAAGATAAAGTCATGCTAAGTTTGAGTGGGTTTACAGAATTGTGTCCAAGTCTATTTGTTTTTAGTATTTTTAACAATCATGTGTGGTATTTTTTTCCATTGTTGGATTTGACTTCCCATGGTTTTTGCTAATTGTGTATTGTATTGTGTGGGGGTGTTACCCTGCTAAGGGGGTTATGTAAACATAACATAAGACAAAAACTGAGCTTACAAAAATGGATTTTCAAAATTCAAGTGGGTAATTGTTTTGTATAGTGATTTTATCTGTAAACCCATGAAAAATAGTATGTGTAATAGTTAGAAGTAGATTCTAAACCTATTGTTTACTTGTGTTTTTTTATCAACTAGTACAAACTAGTCATCTTTCTTTCAAGGGTTGAATAAAATTACTCTACTGCAAGCTATTCTTCCCCTCAGTTATTGTTTAGCTGAGTCTATGGATTTGTCTCTGTCATACAACGATGATTCTCTGTCATACGACCTAAACTGCTGTGGTACATGGAGATGCTGTTGTGTTTGAGCAAATTCTGACTATGACAAGCTGAGGTTGTTTTTCATGAGTATAAATACATGATATGTTGTAAATATTAATGATAAGCTCTTTATCTTTCACCTGTTTCAAAAAGTCTGAAATCATATTATCCTATAACTACCCTTTGGCAAAATGAATGTCACTGTCATTTTATCAACAAATTTTATAATCTTGCTAAAATCTCTTAAATATTTTAATTTTTAATTGATTTTTTTCACATTCTTTATGTCTATAGCCCTGTAATAAAAATATGAACTAATAATTATGTCACAAACATTTCAATTAATTGCTTAACTGGTAACACAATATTTTTATTCTGTGATTTGTCAAAATCATCTTTTTCATGGATACATTAATGATGATTCCTACATTTCATGAATATAAAGGGACTACTAAAGATGAAAAGGAGACTTCTTGTGATCTTGAGATGTTTTGCTGATTTCCTTTATGGTTTGGAAATTTGCAACTCCAAGAGGTCTAGTAAAAGGGTTTTAAACCCATGAAATTTTTGAGAGTCCATAATAATAATAATTTAATAATTTATTCATTTTTAAAGTGCAAATATCAATTTGAGTATTTTCAAGTGTGCTAAATGCCTCTATTTACTGCTCTACATCCATTCTAATCCATTGGCAAAGGTTCTCTTTACACTTTCACATAAAATACCTTAAATGGTGTTGTTGGTGTTTTACTTTCTCCTTTCCCTTTTCCCTCTGTTCCTTTTCTTTTTTTCTTTCTCTGATTTTCTTTCTTTCTCTAATTCTCTAATCTCTTATCAAATACCTTTAATAGTTTTTTTTCTTTTTCACTTCTCCTATCCCTTTTCCCTGTATTCCTTTGTTTTTCAATTTCTGTTTTTCTATTTCTCTAATTTTCTTTCTCTATAAACTTTCTCCCTTATCTCATATACCTTCTTTCTTTAATTTCTTATCAAATACCTTTAATGATCTTTTTTTCCTTTTTCACTTCAACCTTTCCTGTCCCCTATTTCTTTCTTTTTTCAAGTTTCTTTTTTTCTGTTTTCCTCTCTAATTGACATGAATTTTTCTCAGTGCCAAGCTGTCTGCAATCTAAGATATTCAGCTGATAGTGTCTTGTTAATAGACATGCTTGTAACTCCAACCACCTCAGTATGAGAGTTAAATGGAACCTATATAAATTAGACTTTTAAAATTCAGTCAAAAGGCTCCATACTGGTTTCATCACCTTATCTACATATATATATGTGTCTTTTTAATTTCAGTGCAAGCAAATATCCTTTATAGTATCCTCTGCAATATCCCCTAAAACTGGTAATGGGTATTTAATATTTTATCATATGATATTGCAAATAATTGCTTGGTCAAATACTCTTTAAATGGCCATTTATGGATTTTTTTCTTAAGCTAAAAAAAGCTGAAAGCCTTGCATTTTTTATAGTTTAAAAACCTATTAGGCCGATTACTGACTATTAAAAATGTTTTTCGAGAATTTATTTTTAACAAGAACAAGATTTTGCTTGCCAATCCCTGCCATTGTTGCCATGGAAACTAATTTGTGTACGCAGATTTAATGGCTCCTCCCGTCGCATTCAATTAGCCAAGAATTTATATTTATCATCTTCTAAACCACAAGCAAGGAAAATTTTAGGGCAGCTGCTACGAACTGATTTGATTGGAAAGATATGAGAGCCTTCCGTTCGCTTGATTCAACGTGTTACAACTTATCCGTCGTCAACAACTCTTACACAAATATTTTTAATGAACTATATTGCTCCCAAGGGCATTTTTAACAGCATCGATAGCGCTATTTGGTTGCATGTCGGATTTGCAATTAATCTCCCTCGCGTTTTCATTTGTTTAATTAAAAACTTAGAGAATCCATTTTCTTTTAAGAACAGATACAGATATCACCAGATATGAATATGCCCTGTGGTTACAAAAAACACTTTTTGCAATTTTCTTACGATTGATCTTTACAGATGCTATTGTTTTTTGTGATTACTCGGCAAAAAGAAAGATTTGTTTTTGGAATATGATATTAAAGCCCCACGAAAAAGCAAATAAAAACACATCAAAATTTGTCAAAAATCTTGTTGAAAATATTTTCGAAAACTGATGTTTAAAAATAATTCGAGCATTTCTATTTGCGCATCGGCTCAGACGGACAACTGATTACTTTTGATTTGAGTGTTATAATAATCTTATATTATAAGCTTTTCTGTAGAATTTTCACAAATATATGATAATTCCAGGTTTAATCCTAACTCCTGTTTTTCTGTTTTCGGCAAAAAAACGTCAAATTGCGGTGGACGATAGCACAGGTAATGTTGTTGAATTGTCGGACATATTGTAACGTTGCCATGCCAACGGTGTAAATTTCTCCTGATCATGGTAAGGAGAATTTACACCGGTACAAGTCTTCGCGTTACCAAATAACAGGTTTATTTTAAAACTAAAACTTTATTCAAATAAAAATAAAATTAGTACCCATTGATACACTCTATTAGAGTATTTTCGGGAGTTTCAAAGGGATTTTTTGGAGGAAATCTTTGATTTTAAGGTTTTGTTTTGAGCTGTTTAGATTAAGATCCTCTAAGATAGTAATTGAATTGAGTTTTGTTCGTAGCCGCATTAAACACACATATTCACATATGATATATAATTCAGAGCATAAGAAACTAAACTTAAAAGGTTTCAGACCGGAAAGTTGAAATGTCACTGCGGCACAAGAGATATAGATTGCTAAGTCGCCCATTACGGTAACATTTCTGCGCCAGTCTTCAAAATGACCTGGTCTGTCTGTAATGAAACTTCCTTTCAGACTGTTTGTAGCAAAACATGCTTGCCTCCGAAGGATCAGCGCAAATGGTGGTACTTTATAGTAACTAGCTTCACGATTTTTTTATCTGGACTTATAGTGATTTATGTTACAAGACTTATAATTCGACATTGTAATTCCAAGAGAGGGAAATTAGTTCCTACTGAGCGAGTTGCAAAGCGGACGGGTTCAGCGCGTGGACAAGATGAAGACGAAACTAGCTGTTACACTCGGATTCGAGAGAGTGCAGGAACCCTTCTCACAGCACAGACATTCAAAGGACAATGTTTTGTAAGTAAAAGCCTTGATTTAATTGTTGTGTTTTGTTTTGCTACATTTCGCTTACTGGAAATAACGAATTTGAAATCACTCGGCGCGAAAGCCCTTTGAGTGCCTCATTGATACACCAGCGTCTTTAAGACGGGACATGTATGAATATTCTAAGGTGATTTGCTGTATTTAAACGGGTAAACAAATGTCTCTTTATTAAAATTGAACAAAAATATCTGAATACGAAAATTAATATTTATCTAAAAACAATGGGAAGGAACTTATGTTATCACTTAGTGGAGCATAGAAGCCAGTCGAATGCCACTTACGATAAAGTCTTCGCTTCCGCAAGATTTGATAATGTTTGCATAGCACGCGCCAGGCTATACTTCTAATTTTTTTAATAGTATTGCTTTAGTTTGTGTCACGAAAAATCACTTATCATGATTGTTAACATGTATTTTTACGATAAAAAACCGTGAAGGAATAAAATATTTTGCAGTTTTTGCATTCATATTTCTCTCTTTCATTCCCAGATAAAGTAATTCCAGTTAGGCACGACTTAAAGTAAAATGACTAAAATTCAATTTGATATAATTCATTTCTTTTAGTGAAGTTTACATTCCCTACAAGAAATATTCATAAATTGAAAAAGCTAAATTCATGTTTATTTGCATGTAAAATTACTTTCAATTCGATACTCTACATGAAGAAACGATATAATTATGGAAGGTTTTTTTCGTCTATGTTTGTTGGTGAACGAGGGTAAAAAATATGCTCTGATTTGTTACATTTTCAGAGATTTTGTAATTGTAAAACGTTAAAGAATCACAGTCGACGAGAATCACAGTTAACCTCCCGTCATGTGTTTCATGTAAATGAAGGAGTTGCATAGTCTTAAAACCTTTCAAGTAAAATCTAATAACTAATGGTAATAGTCTTTCGAAATGAAAGTAGTGGTCATTGAAAACCTTTTTTAATTTTTGATGAGTGTTTTCAATATTTTTTAAGGATAAAACATTTTCAAGGAAGAGCAAAAGTGTCATGATTTGTAAGTGTTGACATTTTGAAAATCACTTTTTTGAAATATCGGTGAAATATGAGAGTTAATTTATCACGATGAAAAAAAACCTGAATTCGATGTTTTGTATTGAGTCTATAGTGATGCCTTAAATAATGAAATAGATGTCAACTTCAATATTTGAAGAATTGAAAATTAAAATTTGTAATTTTGCTTGAAATATTGAAGTGGTTTTCAACCAGATTGGTCAAAATGTATTTGTGAACATTTTTTCAATCTTAGATTCAGTCCATATACTAGTCTCTGTATATGCCGTAAAAAGAAATAATAGTGACTCGTAAACAAAACTAAACTACATATTTTCATTCTATGTTACATTTCCTTAGTGGATTTGCACAGTAAGAGCTACATAATGAGAATGATTATTTTGGGCAAATATGAATGAATAGAGAAAGTGACTTCTTAAAATGAAAACCAGCTGTCTGGAAGTTCTCTCCATGGAGTATATATGCTCAGATTACTTGGTTACTTTTCAAAAATATACTTACTCATAAGTTTGTACTCTGCTTAATCAGTGAAATTTTGGTTCATATATATTGGATATTCTGTATAATAATTCTTGTGACTTCAGTAAGTTTTTGCTTTTGGTTGCATATATGTGCCAATCAAGTATCAACAAAATCAGGATACTTTAAGGGTTGTCAGGGTTAATTTTTGGGTAATAATGATCGAGTGCACATGTGCAAGTTTTTCAAATTACTATTTAGCAAAGTATCCTTGTTATTATCATTCACCATAACTTATTGATAAGGAGCGCGCCATATTATAACAATAATAGTTACCACCTCCCAACTCCTTATCTCCTATCTATCTCACCTCTCGATCTTCTGATTCTCCGACTCACACACACACTTTAGATTTTTAGATGAATTTCCATGTAATTTAGTTTCCATTTTCAAAGTTATGACTTAATTTCCAGTCAACCTAGATAGTTAACCTGAAGCAATGATTAATGTTAACTCAGTTTCAGGATGAAATTTCCACTTATGGATATTTTCGGAATTAAAATATAGATCAGTGTTTTGAATTTGTTCACAGTGTGAAATAGTTACCACATTGAAAAACTTAGTCTAAATAATTTTAATGATCTTTAATTTTCAGTGTTATAAGAAAACTATGGCGCAAGTTTGTCATCATATTCTCCTTTAAGAATGAATTAATGGAAGTGACATACTATATTTAATCATTTCATACTTAAAGGAGAATATTTGTGATCTGTGAGTAGGCTCAACTTCTTAAAGTCGCAGGGTACCCAGATAATCATTCTTCCAGAACGATGAGAGATAATTAAACAATAAGGCTCCAACTGTTAAGATCGGAGACAAGATATAATGTGGGAAAACTGAGAGGTTTTGGGAAATGGAAATCTTCTTTAAACACATTGTGGTTCTAGAGTGAATTATCATGATAAACAAAAATTGATGATCAAGGAAACCATTTGACAAGGACTTCAACTTGATCTACTTTTTCCAACAACCTTTTGTTTTGGGCTAATTATTTGTCTGGGACTAATGATAGTTGTAAAAATTATTCAAGTTTCAAAAACCAACCACTTTTTTAATGTGAAATAGTGAATCCTGTTATATTGTAGCCTTCAACAAAAACTGATTGTAAATGTGGTTTCGTAAATGTCATTGAATCTTGGAAATTATCTGATAACTGGTTATTGTGAAATTTTAAGTAATTTTTTTAACCCATAAAGATAAGGTATAAATTTATAATATCGTTGGTTATTGTGGTCTTCGGTAGTTCTGAAATGCTGTCTTTTTGGCGACGTTTCGGCGCACTTTGTGCGTCTTCTTCAGGCTTCGCATATTACTGATCAAATATTTTCTTTAGAGTTGTTTTCGCCAAAAAAGACAGCATTTCAGAACTCCCGAAGACCACAATAACAAACGATATATTGCAAAATGCAAGGAAGTTTCAAGCAAAGTATAAATTTATAATACTTAATCAGTATTTCTCAATTCTGATTGGCCAAGATATCTAATTTAGTAGAGTGCTTTCAATCAATCACAATTCCGGTAAGTTAATTAAACTGTGGATCATGTGAGAATGATTCAATTTTGTTTTGAGCCCAGCTAGAAGCGCTGACTCTAATGTTAGACTTTTTCTACTAATATCAAGATCCTGAAGGTAATAAATAAATGAATGGGGTTTAGACTCTTTTGCAGACTATCCTAATGGCTTAAATGTATATTTAATTGTTTATCTTCTTCAAATTTGCCATTAAATTGTAATAAATAAATAAATAAATAAGTAAATGAATGAATGAATGATCTATCCATCTTTCTTGGGGGCGGAGCTTACATGAGCTCGTTCAGTGATTGTTTGATTTGACAGATCAGAAAAACCCAAATTCAAACCAAAATTTTTAATTTGCTGGTTGCGATACAATAATTTTGGCGGAAAAATGGCTGTAATGTCATTAATTTTTACTCTTTTGTTCTTTCAGGTTGTCATTTCATTTTTGTTTAGTATTTCATATGTTGTACTATATGCAGTTGAAGCATCTTAGTAAGTAGTATTTATTGATAACTTACATCTGTCCAATGACTTTGAAAAAAGGTTAATCTCAATATATAGTCAACTTCCAAGATACACTTCACTTGCCACATACAAAAGAATCAAGACAAGGCTGTGTGCATAAAGCTCAGTCATTCGTAACAAGACAGAAGTTTTAGCACATAGCCTCATTCTAAATCCTTTCTATGTGGCAGGTGAAGCATATTTCGGAACTGGACTCTTCAAGACAATTTTGGCAAGTTGTTGGTCTCACCATGTTGACTTGAACATTTGTGTTTCAAAGTCTTTGGAGTGTAGTTAAAATCTTTTGATGATGATGATGATGATAATTATAATGATGATTATATGTACTCATTCAGACAGTATGTGAATGATGCATTATGTTATGCTATCATTGTATCAATAATGAATCATAATACAGATGGCTATATGATAATGATGATGATAATGATGCCAGCTTGAATTCTGGACTCACATCGCATTTGAGCCAAAAGTACAAGAAACATACAGCTGTCCAGACACCTCGACTCAACTTTGTTCAAACTCATTGATATTTGAGGGTAATATTTTTTTAAACTTGTTTTTTTCGTTTTCATTTTCAGTCCAGTTGAACACTGCCTTGACTTGAATGATCAAATTCTATGGCTCTTTGAAATCGGCCTCAATACGTTTTTCATTCTGCATTTCTTTCTGCGGGTGAGTAGGAAGATTATTCTGTGATGGGAAAATCTTTGTTTGCGTGAAGAAAAGGGAACAGTAAGCCACTCTCTGCATGCCCTTTCCCCCTCTAAAATCCCTCACAAACTGTGCATCTCAGACCAGACTTTTACAGACATTTTTCTATCACCAGTCAGGGGCGTAGCGAGGGCTGAGCGAAAGGGGAGGGGGGAGAACGATTTGGGACAAAAACACGTGGGAATTTGCCCAGCATAAAGAAACAAAAACAAACTTCATCCAAGTACAGATTATACTTGAGATAACATTTAAGTATGGTGAATTAAATTAAAAGTAAAACTTTAAAGTGATATCATTGACATCATCCTTCAGATAACGGCTCAAACCCAAAACTTTAAGGGGGCGATCGCCCGCCCTCCCCCCTTGACCCCTCGCTAAGCCACTGTCACCAATATGTTCTTTTTTGAGCATTCCGACATATAAGGTTTCTTTTATACATACTTAGGCCTTTGAATTCAACAAAAACTTTATATTTTACGTTCGCGTTACGCTTACATTACGTTTACAGTTGCATTGGAGAGATAACGCAACACGCGCACGGAAAATGGCAGACGGTAGAGAGGTTTACGTGATCTGCTGTTTTCGCGTCTGGTCTTGCCCTTCCATTGCGAGGGTGAGCCATTTTCGCGTATACTGTAAACGTGAAAAGTCACTCACGTTTGAGTGTCAAACACGTAACGCCAGGCGCTTAGGTCACGTGATCCTCAAATAAGCGACTTTTTTCCATCCATTGTTCTGCTATATGAACTAAAATGCGCTAACAAAGTCTTTCCCTTTTTTGTGTTTAGTTTATTGCTGCCAACGATAAGGTTCTTTTTTGGCTTGATCCATTAAGTCTTGTCGATTTCTTTACTATTCCTCAAGTCTTTGTATCAATTGTTATTAAGCAGAACTGGATAGGTGGGTATTTGATTATGCCATCCATAACATGTTCCCCACTATTTAGAATCCGTACTTTAAAGCGAAAGGTCCCTGATGCGATACTCAGTACGTACATCCTTGCATACTTATTAGCGAGCTTATAAGCACCAAGAACGTAGAACACCACGAACGTAGAAGAAGTGCGCGCGCTATCGGTTGCGACAGCTGATCTATCAATTAGAGATCTACATTGTATCCCGTGGCAATCGATGGCGCGCGCACTTATCGTACGTTTGTGGCGTTCTACGTTCCTGGCACTTAAGCTCACTATATTTTGACTTCTGAAATCCGCGGGTTACTAGTGATAGCTTTAGATATCCATAGAATGTACCTTGCTAGCAGAGGTGTACTCGAAAAACCTAGAGTAAAAAATAAAGAATGGAGCACTGATGGAGAGAGGGGCTAAAGTTAAGGCTAACGTAACGGCCATTGACAGTCTTTCTCTTTAACTTGTCTTTTTTTCGGACAAAAGACCCACGCAAGTAAGGACCTATATTTAATACTAACTTTTCTGTTTCATTTTTAAGGCCTTCGATTTTTGCGAGCAATGCAGTTCATCAAACTTGCTGATATTTTACAATTCTTGGGAGTTGTTCGGTCCAGGTACGTCATGAACCTTCTTTTGGGCAGGGAGGGGAGGGGAGGAGGAAAGGTCTGAGCCTCTCCCTTGCCTTCCCTTTTCCCCTCCCCCCCAAAAAAATCCTTTCATAATCCCACGTCCTCCATCCTAGAGCCTGGTGAACGTCTGTGCAGTATCAGTGATGTATCTTCACACTACGTTATTTCTGGATGCCTTAGTATTTCTCGATGTAGTGTAGTAGATTACCTGTTTTGAAGTAGTAGAGGGAGCAGAAAGGAGAGAGGGAAAGTGGGAGAGGAGAAAGAAGGAGAGGGGAGAGGAGGGGAATAAAGAATAATAATAAAGAATAATTAAAGTGTTACAAGGTTGAATGTTGCAAGACACAGCTTTTTGTCAGTTCTGTACTTTTAAAGTGTTGAAACATTCAAACTCAATTGAGATGGATTCCTTTTTTCAGTGGTTCTGTAACCCTTGCCAAGACCTCAGGAAATCTTTTTGCTCTTTTATTTTGTTTTGGAGGATTAATTCACTTGGTAAGTTATACCTGGTTAAGTTTATCTACTTGATTGAAGACAAATTGTGGCTTTACTCTAATTGGAGTCCACACCAAATTATTGGGGCAACTTTTCACTTGCCTCGCTTGCTTTGGCATTCTTGATTTTTTATTTGCATTTTAATTTTCTCTCTTTTTATATTAGCTTGAAAACACTGGTGATCCATGGGATTTTAAACACAGTCAAGAAATGAATTACTTTGAGACTATTTACTTCCTTGTGGTAGGTGATTAATGCTGGAAAGTTGATGATACATGATGACTTGTTAAGCTGATGATGATGATGATGATGATGATGATGATAATCATGATGATGTCAACTGCATGATAGGGCAGAGGGCCTTATGATTTAGTTTAGTTTATTCGCTTTTCTTTCCAATGAAGGCAGGGACGCCAATTACTGTGGGTCCTGTGGTGTAGTAGGCCAGACCACACACACCGGCAACTTCATGACCTACTCTCCCCGAATTTTGGTGTGGGTTCTTTAACGTCCCTTCAATGTAAGGATATGTGTAGAAGTTTTGGAGAGACGGGGCCTAGGGGACGGTTTAACGCCCTTATCCAAGAAGACGTGAAGGTCTAACCATTTTAAAGCTGACCGCTCATAGAAGTGATGGTTATGACTTATGGAAACTGATGATATCTATGATGAACAATGCTTATGTTGAAGATGATGGCAGATTAATAGTGATGATAATTGTGAAGATGATAATAATGATGATGATGATGATGATGATGATGATGATGATGATAATTAAAAGTAGTGAAAGTGCTAGGAACATTTTTTATAGCTGTATTGTCAATTTGATTGTCTTAAACTTGTGAGTAGGAGACGGCGAGTTTCTTTAGTGTGTGTATTGTCAAATACCTGCGAGTTTCTTTAGTGTGTGTATTGTCAAATACCTTGGTTGTCAGAGACTTGGTTCGTGCTACGTTTCGTGAATTATTTACAAATTATTTCGCGCCAAATCTCTGGCACACTAGCCTGAGTGCAGGCGTTCCTTAGTTTCTCCCGGTCCCCCAACAAGGAACGCCTGCACGCAGGCTACTGGCACACAGGTTAGTGTCGGAAAACGTTTAGACATTTGCTTTGTATTTGTTTCCCACAGGTTACCATGTCAACCGTTGGTTATGGAGACTTCTCGGCTGTCACGTACTTTGGCCGTTTAGTGATGATGATATTTATTTGCATCGGCCTGGTGAGTATCGTAGTCATGGTAACCGTTTCCATAGAGACGACTTATTAACCCGTCTAATATTGTTCATTTCAGGGTATATTTGCTACTCATATTCCACTTATAATGGAGTACTTTGCTTCTCACTCTGAGTATCATGGATCCTACAAAATTGCGCAAGGAAGGAAGTAAGAAAATTATGTCATTATAAGCTACAACAAGCGCCAATTTTCTTTGAAACATTAATACTTCGCATATCAATAGATATTGGTATGTGTTCATGTTTCGCCCCCCTCCCCATGTGAATGTTGACTGGTGGTGCTAGATCAACACGGTGATCGCTGCGACCCTCAACATTGATAAAGGGGTGGGGGGAGGGGTGTGGCGTGAATAAGATGCTGTTAATATGCAACTAAGTGTCCTTTTAGTAAATGTGTCAGAATTTAGATACGTGTATCGATAATGACGCGAATTGTAGAATCCAGCAAGTCCTTTGAAATATTAACAAGATGTTTGTTTTCAGACATATCGTACTGTGTGGTTACATCACTCACGATACAGTCGAGAATTTCCTGCGTGATTTTCTACACAAAGATCGGTCAGATGTTGGTGTGAACGTTGTGATACTTGGAAAGTAAGTGCGTTTACCTTTAAAGTGAACTGTTTTTATTTACTTACATTTCTTTACGGCTGTTTTTATGTGTTGTTTTCACCTGCTGTTGATGTTCTCCTCCTTTCTCCTTCTTCCTCCCTCTCTTCCTCTTTCTTCCATCTTATCTCTCTCATCCTTCTCCTCCTCCTTCTCCTTCTCCTCCTTCCTCCCTCTCTTCCTCTTTCTTCCATCCTATCTTTCTCATCCTTCTCCTCCTCCTTCTCCTTCTCTTCCTTCCTCTCTCTTTTCCTCTTTCTTTCATCTCATCCTCTCTTCGTTCACCTTCTCCTTCACCTCCTTACCCTCCTCCTTCTCGTAATCTCGTCTTGCGTTTCTAGTACTTCTTCTGTTTTAAGCCCGAATATTTTTAATTAGAATATTTTTTGTGGTTGCAGCAAATTTCCCGACCCAAATCTACAGGGTGTCATTAAGAAACACTATGTCCATGTATCGTACTTTATGGGAACAGTACTGTCCTCTGAGGACTGTCGTCGTGTCAAGGTATGTCTACAGCGCGCTGCTCGTAATAGTCCAGGGGCTGCGCTTTGGCCTCCCTCACTGGTCTATTGACTAAGGCAAGTGTTCTATGCACTTCCAGTGGACGTCACTGCCATACGATTTGCACAGATCAATTTCCCTTTATGTCACTGTCGGACCTACTTTGAGCGACCATCTCTGGTGCATAGAAAATGAAGTCATTTTGTGGTTGCTTAATCATAAAAAAGTCATTTGCGGACTTTTACTGACTGACCGTCAAAATCGATATTGAATAAGTGGTCGTTCAATGGAAAATAGTCGCCAAATAAGTGCGGTCATCTTATACTTGTGGTCGGTTATGGTTATTCAAGAGAGCATAAATATGATCTCTTGGGTTATTCCAATTGACGGTGATCCTAGATTGTGTTCATTATATAGAGGATGGTCACTTAAGGAGATATTGGACGGCATACAAACTAAACTGCTCACCTCACTTGTTTTGTTTTTATAGATGGTAAAAGCAGACGCATGTTTGGTGTTATGCAACAAGAATTGTTCTGTCCCTGACAATGAAGATGAAGAAAACATTATGAGGTGAAGGAACAACAGTAAATAACGAGTTAGTCTCTTTCGCAGTCCTTTTAAGGATCGTCACGCAATGCGGGCGAGGGAACGTTGCGTGACGAGCCTTAAAAGGACTGCGAAGGAGACTAATAACGAGTCACAAAACTCAATTTTAGGTTGTGTTACTCGGGTGACATTGTTGCGTTACACGTTGTCGTAATGTAACGCGCTGATTTGTTGCGGCAACATGTTACACATTTCTGAACGAAATTTAAAACTAACAACAATTTCTTGCCCTGCGCGTGCCATGTTATACTACGTCAACTTTTAACTCAACGATGTTACGCTAGACGTTGTGTTGTGTAAGCATATCGATATATACACCTATTTCAAAAAAGGTTGTCACCGCTAAGAGCGATAGGCGATAGGTAATAGGTCATTCCAAGACCGCAAAGCACTATTGATTTCTTAATTAAGCCATCCTAAATCTTTCTTTACACTCTTCCATCAAATATTTGGCTATTCATATATAAATCAATTAGAAATCAATAGTGCTTTGCGGTCTTGGAATGACCTATTACCTATCGCCTATCGCTCTTAGCGATGACAACCTTTTTTGAAATAGGTGTATACTTCAATATTATGTGCAGTGTATAGCGGAGAAAACGCTTGGAGCATCCACTTTGTAATTGTTTCCCTCATATTTCTTTCAAGTCACTAAGATTTTTTCTTGTGAAACTTTAGGGTTGTAGCAATCAAGAATTTCTTCCCTAAGATGCGCATCATCATACAGCTACTCCAATACCACAATAAGGTACGTTTTCAAGTATTTCATCCACTCTGGTCCTCATAGAAAACGCAATCATTTAAATTTTGCTTTCATTTTTTGATGTAGTCTTATCTGCTGAACATACCATCATGGGATGCTAAGCTAGGAGATGATGTCGTCTGCGTTAATGAGGTATAGTCTGATGGACGCATTTTCTTTTTTTTTTTTTATTGAAGACAAAATGGGGAAGAGAGGAGAAACGCGTTAAATGGGCGCGCGCACATTCATATGCTGGCCCGAGTACCTGAAAGTCCGATTAGTGCTTATCCAGGAGTTAACTCTTAAGAAAACCACTGGTTTCAATCAAAACTAATCGGCCTTATTTTCAGGAACGACCCCTGATATTTACATACATTCATGCAACCAGGCTGTCGCGCACTTTACGAAGATCGTCGAGTAAATATGACAACAAATGAACAAAGAAAAAACGACCTCACGTCGAAAACGCGCCAATAAACACAAACCTTATTTTTTATCTCAAATAACGAACAGTTGACAAGTCACACCGAAGCCTTTTGTTTAGATAGTTAGCCAATCCCAACTTACGAATATACGAGTTTTGCTGCCATGACAGATCATGTACTAATAATGTCTGCATTTTGTGTCTTCTAGCTGAAGTTAGGCTTCATTGCTCAAAGCTGCCTATCGCCTGGATTCTCTACGCTGTTGGCCAACATCTTTTCTATGCGTTCAAACGACTCGGTAAGGCAGTGTGCATTATAAGGGCGTGACGTGTACCCATTTGGGACAGGGGTGCATGCTACTCCGTTACCAACATTAACGATTCATCTTCTCTATGCGTTCAAACGACTCGGTAAGGCAGTGTGCATTATAAGGGCGTGGCGTGTACCCATTTGAGAAAGGGGTGCATGCTACTCCGTTACCAACATTAGCAACTCATCTTCTATATGCGTCCAAACGACTCGGTAAGGCAGTGCATTATTAGGGCGTGGCGTGCACCCATTTGGGAAAGGGGTGCATCCTACTCCATTACTCACCAACATTAACAATTCATCATTGATGATAAGTATTGTTCTACTGTAGCAAACCGAAGACGACGATGATTGGAAAAAGTGGTACGTCAGAGGTACAAACTGTGAATTGTACACAGAGAAGCTGGCTTCTTCTTTCAAGAGTATGACATTCCAACAAGTTGCTGAGTACGTATCAACTTCTCAACTTCATTGGGTGCCCTCAATGAATTTGCTAGAAGCCGGAGAAAACAGCCTTAGGGGAGGAGGGAGGGGGGCGTGAAAGAACGGTTGTTTTTTCATGCTATTTTGCAAGAAGACATTCACAATTATGTTATTACTTTTACTTTAGGATCTGCTTCGAGAAATTGAATCTTCTACTAATCGCAATTGAAATTACAAAATTAGATGGAGAGAAAACGTGAGTAACAGTGTACTCTTGATTATTGATGTCATTTGCATAACTAGTAATTATTACCAACAAATATACCATTGCCTTCACTGCCAGAGGTTCAACCCGCACGACCGCATTTTTTGATATAACGTTTATTTATGCCGCGCAAATTCAACTTAGCGTTTTCAAATGCGCCATTCAGGAGCCCACCGCATTCTACTTATCATGAAGAAAGCTACGTTAGCACTCGGCTAAACTCAGGAAAGTTGAAGCGTCTGAGTGCTATTCTGCGAGACATCTGCGAAAAAATCCCCCAACTTTAGTGGGACGCACACCCACAACCCCCTCATCAACATCATCATCACCACCACAGTCACTAACAGTCGTTCTTCTTCAAATCGTAAATGTTCATCTTAAACTGTTGATTTGGTGTTGTAGGTTTGCTATCAATCCTAAAGACAAGTCAATGGCTGTCCAAGCTAACACGTTGGGTTACTTTCTGGCCGAGTCATCTCATGAAGTTAAAAGGTTTGTTGGAGTTATATTTGTTGGCTATCTTGCATTGTATTCCATGATATGGATGTCATTTTAGGAGAAATCCGCTCAGTAACAAATTCGTTTCGGAAACCTGACTTAGGCCTGGAAACTCGATGCAACATTTCTTGTAACATTGCGCGCAATATAAAGTTATACCATGTGTCAACCCCAGTTGCGCGCAACATTTGCAGGAGAAGTAGGATCGAGTTCTACTTCTGTGTAACTTTCTGCGTGCAACGTCGTGCAACCTGTTGCAGGGATGTACACACTGTAACTTGTTGCACGTCATGTTGCAAGACAAGTTGCATTAATTGTGTGTGCGAAGGGCTGGTATAGAGAGAGTATCCGCCCTAAGGCAGTTTACAGCCAGTCGCATGGGTTGAGATCGTCTCCATTTAACATGGTTTTTGAAGTGCATAATTCTTATTTTCATAGAGCATTGCACTATTGTACGTCTTGCCATGCTGATATAAAAGACGCTGACCAAATCAAAGAATGTGAATGTTCTAAACGTGAGTAGAAACCAATGAAACCTCATTCTCAAGTCGCCCCTTCTCTTTTTTCCTTCTCTCCTTATCACTTTTTGTCACCGTTTGCATATTTACGCGTATCGTCAGACAAGCGTGATTGTTTTAAGTTTCGACTTATCCGCAAAAACACTCGTTTAGTCTATCTACGTCACAGCGACACGAATCGTATTCAAACTTCTTTCTGGTTTGAAAAGAAGTTTGTGATTGGCTAAAATAACACTGCTTGCCATTGGATACTTCCATAGAAACAGTCGTTCACGTGCGAAAGAGCATCCAATAAGAAACGGCGTTAGAATGACCTATTTAGCCAATCACAAGCGTGTTTTCAAAACCAGAAAGACTGTTTGGGGTCTAAAACTCAAAAAATTTGTTACAAAGACGGACTAAACGAGAGTTCTTTCCGGTTGTGACACAGGCCAGCCTGGGACTGGGAATTGAATGTAGGATACTGTGAATTCAACAAGGTGTTCAGATATCAATGGTAGAAACTCTGTCTGTCTGTCTGTCTGTTTGTCTGTCTGTCTGTCTGTCTGTCTGTCTGTCCGTCTGTCCGTCTCTCTCAGTTTTCAGACAGAGTTTCATCAATAGTGAAAAGTCTGTCCGAAAATTAATATTGAGTTGGATTTTTGGTAGCCTACTGATCAATTCCCAGTGCAACTTTAGTATGGCGGGACGCGTAATTATGCAAATGTTGGTAACTGGCAAACACTCGACAAAAGCATTGAGGTCGATTTACACAGTGCAAATTTTACCTACAACTGTTGCATACAACTTGCTTACGACATATTTTAGCGGCTATTTACACGCGCGTAACTTTGCATGCAATAGTTGCAGTCGAGTTGCAGACTTGATTCACACGACGCAATTCGTGTTGTATGTATGTCGTAAGCAAGTTACATGCAACAGTTGTAGGCAAAAGTTGCATCGCGTAAATCGGTCTTTAGTTCATCCGTATCATTCAAATAATTCCATCTCGAAAAACCTCGACATACGTTTTTGGCTTACGTACGGTTTACGTATCCATACTTTGCTGATACGTGTTAAAAATATTATGGCGCTCATCCGAAGAACCTTAGATTCACAGGGTGGACTGGGTCTCGTAGTACTTGAAAATAGCGCTGGAAACGTAACGCAGGTATCTGCGTCTACGTATCTGTTAGTAGGTGTGAAACGGCAAAGTTGCGTATCAGAAAACATTGCGTGAAATGTATTTCTGTATTGGTGTGCGTATAGTTGCGCCAGGTTTAGAAGCAAAACAACAAGCATATTAGTCATCTTCCTCATGCAGATTCCTGCGTTTTTACGCAGAGATGATCAGACACGACAAACGTAAAGCAAGACGTTAGCGTACTGGCAGCTACGACAACTTTGCGCTTTTATGTTTTTCATTCTCTATTTTATTTTGTTTTACTTTCTTTTCTTTCTTTTTTTAGTTGGGTGGGTATTGTTTTGTTGTGATTGCGTTTTGATTTATATTTACCTCTTTATGAATACACTATTCTTATCTGTTGTTATTTTCTTTCTCTTTTTTTATCATTTTATTCATTTATTCATTTCATGTTTTATTTGTTCACTCGTTCACTTGCTTTTTACTTCTAGCTGAAGGTAACTCTCACTGTTGCACTGTATTCGTTGTTTCACAACAAATGTTCTCGTTTTTGTAGATATTTCTAGTCTTTTCTCCGAGAGAAACGTTTTTTGTTTTCTGTTGTCTTTGCTAATTCACATCGTACGTCTCCTTATCCCTGAACAGATTCTCTTCCACTTCAAACATAGTTCACACTGTTGTTTTTCATAATCTCAGGCAGAACTTTACAGCATTTTATCATGCTAACAAAACTTGATATCAAACAAACTAGGAAGCAAACTGAAAATCTTGCTAAAAATTCGAACAAAGGTTTTCATTTATTTTTCTTTGAAAATCAAGAATTAATTTAACAGAGCCTACAGTTGCATTCTCATGCTTTTTATATAAAAATTTCAACCTTAGGGATGAAGATTTTTCATCCTTTAATTTTGTTCTGAAATGAATTTTATTTCACTTTTACTTTTTCTTTTGTTTTCCAATCTTTCCATTGTGTTTCAACAGACGCTCGCTGTTCTCTTACAGATAGCTTAAGATAGCAGCTTAATATTTTTTCTTTCGGTAATTTCCTAGCCCAGTTATTGTCTTCTTTGTATGGGAAGTTGTTGTACCTTTCACCTCAGTTCTCTGTATTGTTTGACAGTAATTGGGTGGCAAGAGTGGTGCAGTGGTTCACTGTTCGCCTCTCACCACTATGGTCCGAGTTCGAGTCCCGGCTCGGGCGCTGGAAGATATCAGAGCCGAGTTAGTCGGTCTTTCCCTGCCACGAGAGTTCTTCTCCGGGTACTCCGGTTTCCCTCCCTCAATTAAAACAGGGTCTTTATATAATTGAGAAGGTGCTGCCTTTGTATTTACATCTGCAAATGGTTAGACCTTCACGTCTTCTCGGATAAGGACGTTAAACCGTAGGCCCCGTCTCTCCACACTTCATTATTTGCATTGGAGGGACGTTAGAACCCACACCACTATTCGGGGAGAGTAGGTCATGAAGTTGCCGGTGTGTGTGTGGTCTGTCCTACTACACTACAGGACCCACGGTAATTGTCGAAAACTGTTGTGGTGTCCCTGCCTTCATGGAAGGCAGAACTTATAAACTAAACTAAACTAATTGCTTCCTCGTAATTAATTCAGCCCTTAGGCTGGAATGTGGATGAATAGCTCGCTAAATAATTCTGTGATGTAATTGAGTTGTTTGTGATTGGTTTGTCTTCAGGACGATTGACACTCCTGAGAAATTTAAGGGCTGCAGTTGTAGCCTCACACAGTTAGTATTTCAGATTTGGATCAATGAACAAATTCACAGAGGACTCGAGTTAAACAATGCTTTATGGGTACCTTTGTTTATGGCGACAAATATCTTTACTCTTCTCGACTCCTTCCTTGCCTTGTCTTGCCTCTCCAATTCGTTTTCCTCCTCCTCGTTGCCTTCTCTTCCTTCCTTTTGTTTCCTTCCTTTTCCCTTGCCTTCCTCCTCCCTTCTCTCCCTTTCCTTTTCTTCTTTTCTTTCCTCTCCTCTCCTCACTTCTGCTGCCCTCTCCCCTCCTTTCCTCTACTCTCTTATCCTCTTCTCTGTTCTGTTCTGTTCTGTTCTCTTCTCTTCTCTTCTCTTCTCCTCTCCTCTCCTCTCTTCTTTTCTCTTCTCCCTTTCCTCTCTCTCTCTCCTCCTCTCTGCACAGTTCTTCATTTTTCCTTTTCTTTGCTTTGCTTTCCTCTTCTTTCCTCTTCTGTTCTCGTTTCCTCTCATCTTCTTCTCATACCTCTCACTTCGTTTCTTTTAATTCCAATAAAATTCATTGTAGTCATAATCAGAGTCCGTGTTTCTGTTCAGCTGATTCAAAACTTTGCATGAAAATCTTTGATTTTAATTATTTTGCATGGGAACCGCAAGGGATTTGCATGCTAACCAATGATCGCCGAATACAAAGTTATAGACATTCTTTATTTTTTCCATTTATATATGATGTATCTTTGACTAAAAACTTAACTTTGGTTCAAGCTTTTTCTTCATGTATAATATTGTTGACTGATTACTTTTTGAGTGATCAGTTATACGAAGCCCAAAATAGAATTGATAAAACTAATGGACACTGAATTGAAAGTTAACCCTTAATCCATATACTGATTTCCTTTACTCTTATGCTTTTTTCACGTTTTGCTCCGACGAACCGCTTTTTAAGAATTTCTTTTCGTGTCGTAAATAAAACCTTTGGGTTTTTTTACAACTAACCGTCTTGTAAAAATTTCCCCGAAACTTAAATTTCTATGCTGTTTTCTTCGTCAGTTCAATGAACTTATTTCTACGTTTAGCTAAGTAACTGAATTCCTACTCACTCAACTGAATAAGTACTTGTACTAATTGTGCCGTGTTACTTGGTTCTGTTCAAAAAGTCTCTATTTGCTCAACTCTACTAGTCGAATCTCTCTTTGAACAAATGTTTCTCGTAAATTGTATTTTCTCCTATCGTCTGAAATGTCGTCAAAAAGTAAACTGCTGAGGAAATATATGTTGAAAGCAACACTTTATGCTTGTCTTTGCTCAACTCTACTAGTCGAAAATTGCAGAAGAATCTTTCTTGTAATCAAAATTTTCTCGTAAAATGTACTTTCTATTGTCGTCTAAGGTCATTGCTCAACTCTACTAGTCGAAAATTGCAGAGAATCTTTCTTGTAATCAAAATTTTTCTCGTAAAATGTACTTTCTCTTGTCGTCTAAAATGTTGTCAAAAAGTTAACTGCTAACAAGGAAACATGTTCAATCACCTTAAACATTAAAGTGACCACTAAAAGTGTTGTTGCTCCATCAACGATCATTATCTAGATAAACAAGATGCTCATACAAACAACAGATTCGAAGATCAAAAGGATTTCAAACCACCATATGTCCGTAAGTTAATAAGAAAACAATATTTCAATGATTTAAAACACGAGGATTTTCTAAAATCTAGACAGAAAATAGTAGAGTGAAAATGAAATGAGATTTTAGGCAATTTTATCTGTCAAGATTATCGTCAAGATATAAAATAGCAACTTGTTTTGCCATCATAAACCCAATAATGTCATATACACGACATATATAACCTACATATTTAATGTTAATTAAAAAAATCCTACGCATCTCTATAAGATAAAGCTCTTGATGAAAAACATCATTGCCTGGTGTCAATATTAATGTGAAAAATAACGCGATGACCAAAAGACCCATATAAGGCTATAGTGACCATTTTACTATAAAAGTTAGAAACTGTTGGCGATCTAAGTCGAGTATGCAC
>JALIZF010000744.1:0-69874 GCA_029948255.1 Telmatactis stephensoni
ATAATAGTGATATTAACAGAGATATTAAACGAATTTTCTAGATGTTCATAAGAAGAGGAACTGCTAATCCACTAAAAGGACACCTATTTGTGATTATGGACCCACAGTATATATAAAAGTAAATTGACCAATTGTAAACAAATTATAACTGCTAGACAGTACTACCTTCTCCATGTCTGCAGCATCGCCAGTCATTAAGTACAGCTTGGAGTACAACGACCAGATAGCAGGATCATTGGTAATCTGTTGTATCAATGTTAACAAAAACCCAAAAATTAAAATGAAGATTGAAATAAAGAGTTAGGACAGCATAACCATGCAGAAAACTGAAATTCTGTCGCGTCTTTTTATAAAAACCCTGACGGCTGCCAAATGTCACGTGTTATCTCGCATATGAACTATTTTTAGAACTTGATTTGAACGAGATCAGCTTGAGCTGCAGGCGAATGCATGGCAAATATTAAACATTTTAGCACGCGCACAGGGCAGAAACACGATACTATTTTTCTTGCACTTTTTTCTGCAAAATTGCGTGCAACACAAAGTTGCACCATGTGTCATCTCTGTAACAGTTGCGAGCCAACGGTTGCATATTTAGAATCGAGTTCTGCCTCTGCATCTTTCATTTGTTTGTTTGTTTGTTTGTTTGTTCGTTCGTTCGTTCGTTCGTTCGTTCGTTCGTTCGTTCGTTCGTTCGTTCGTTCGTTCGTTCGTTCGTTCGTTCGTTCGTTCGTTCGTTCGTTCGTTCGTTCGTTCGTTCGTTCGTTCGTTCGTTCGTTCGTTCGTTCGTTCGTTCGTTCGTTCGTTCGTTCGTTCGTTCGTTCGTTCGTTCGTTCGTTCGTTCGTTCGTTCGTTCGTTCGTTCGTTCGTTCGTTCGTTCGTTCGTTCGTTCGTTCGTTCGTTCGTTCGTTCGTTCGTTCGTTCGTTCGTTCGTTCGTTCGTTCGTTCGTTCGTTCGTTCGTTCGTTCGTTCGTTCGTTCGTTCGTTCGTTCGTTCGTTCGTTCGTTCGTTCGTTTATTTGTTTTCTGCAACGTTGGCGCAACATTGCAGGGTTGGACAAAAGTTGTAAAGTCTAAAAATGGCCCAAATGCGTGTGTGACATACGTGTCTCACTCTCTTGGTTATGCTCTCCAAATAGTTGCCAAGATGATAGTGATGACAACAACGATTTGACTAAAGATGATGATGGGGACAACTGTAAAGACGATAGAGCAGTTTTCGTGAGAGTGGGAAACGGACTGCACATGAAGTGAACGTGTCAGTGCCGTAATGTCTATAAAAACATTCAAACCTCCTGCCGTAACGACTGTCCAGTTTTCCTAGTTATACGAAAACTGCTTTTAACGTCTGAGTCCCTTCAGACATAAGTGATTTTCAGGGGGAGTGCCATAGAGGGTACGTCCTCTACAAGAATAACGACTAATGATAGTACTAATCTAAATAATACCTGACTAGTTATCCTGCCCATTAGCTTTAGCAATTCGGGTCGTAGTTTCGTTGCTACAAACAAAAATATGTATATTCTTTTCATTAAGTATAATTTCGAGTCAATACTCCAAGTGTGTTATCACATGTGTTATCTTCAAGATTATTATTAATGATGTACAATAGGGAATCCGGCAAAAATTCGGATACTAATTATGGCCTCTTTATTACCTGATCTGCCAGTGTTGTCTTCAAGGCCTTCACACACAGCCTTTACTACTAATCCAAGAATCTAAAGAAAAGTCATAGAGTGGTAAGTGTTATGTTGAAATCAACTCTATCATGTTGTCAACGCTTTGTCTGCCATTGCAAGACAGAGAAAAAGAATATTTAATACAATTATTCCGCAGTGGACTATTCACAGGAAAAAATGTCAATTTCCAACTTGGGTTTCCCTGGGTCTAAACTAGGAATCTGTTAAACAAGTAGAGTCTACTTTACTTGAGAAATCTGTAATACCGAAACTTGTAAAAATAGAACAGATTCCCAGGGATTCCCTAGTTAGGCGCAGTGAAGCCCTGTGTTTGACTCAAGCTGGGAATTGACTTTTTTTTCCTGTGATTATCGCATACATGAAAATCGTTGCTTTCATTGATCGAAAAGCCTCTTTTCTACAGGCTAGGAGTGGTTCCTGAAGGCGGATTAGCGCTAATCCAGAGTTAAAACCAATAGTTTTAACGAATAGTACTAATCAGGCTTTCACGAACTCAGGCCAGGCTTGGAATTACAAACTAAGTTCAAGGATTTTACAAGTGTTGCAAAATGTGTGCATTCTTTTACATTACGTTGATATTTTCAAATGCACCCTCAAACGAGGCTAAATCCTGTACAATGACCTTCGCCACAGGAAGCCCGAAGTGAAATACACTAAAATAGTTGTTCAATCAGTCGGAAAATACCGCTTACCTCAGGGTCTTTGTACTTGTTCTTGAGATCCATGAGCCGATGAAATGCCAAGATGCAATCATTGAAAGATTTGATTTGCGTGCTTATCTATTGACGGTAAATGTGACCAAGAGTTAATTACAGTACAGCGGTAAAACTATTGAAGTTGAATAAACAAGACGTTTGTCTGAGAGTCCACTCGGCAGGCTTCAATCTCGTACCCAGAACCCGCCTTAAGGTGACTCGACCCAATTTTCAAGTAGAGCTACCAATCGTCTTTGAGTGAAAACTATTTTTTCATGAGCAGTCTAATAGTAAATTACATATTACATTCTTATCAGACAAAGATCAAAGTTTATGATGACGTATGTTATATGGAGATCGGCGCTATTATGGCGACGCCTTAAAAGAATTCCCCTTTTTACACATTCTCGAGTTTAATGAGTTCTAGGCTTATTCTTGAAAAATGCTCTTGTGATCTTGTAGTTAACATCATTGCCTTTAGCTCTAGCGAATTAAATCAAATTCTGAGAGAGCGTTTTCGAAATATCATCGATGAGAGATTTTAACTGCAAAAATCGAGCGTAAACAAAACAACTTTTTAAATCTCCTACAATTAAAAAGAAAGTAGCACATCTAAGTTAATTTTTCATCTCAAATTGTTGTAAAGATATCAAATTTGGCTACTGAAAGAGACGAGAGAAATCACATTAATTGATATTGAGAAAAGTGAGCCGAACTCATGTATATGGACATGCTGAATTTGCTTCTGTTGCCCAAATTTCGCTCTATTGTTACATAAACTGCAATACTTAAAGATCCCTTCGATAAATATTGTTTAAAAATTAGTATGGTTTAGTTTAGGTAATAGTTGATATGATATAGCGTTTTCAAATTCATTGAATCATTTTACGGCTGTAAAATATTAGCCTCAAATCAGTATATTTTTCAGCCGGATACAGTGGTCGACAGCTCATTAATGCATGATGTAGCTCTTTTGTTTTAGTTTGTCGTGTTTTCATGCATTCCAACACTTGGTGCAAATTACGGAACGCTTCATTACCTTCCGAGCACTCTTCCGAAATATGGTAATTGCTAAAACTAAATATACATAAGAATGCCAAAAAGGAAAGAAACTTTTTGTCACACAACTGCAGATGGAAACTCGTCAAAAGCAGAATCATGGGGAGACAAAGTAAAAATAGAATGATGTGCTGACATGCTGCAAAGAAATGTACAGTTAAAAAGTTTCTTTCTAGCGATTACCATATCTCGGAAGAGTGATCGGAAAGTATTGAAACGTTCCGCAATTTGCATCAGGTGCTAGAATGCACGAAAACATGACAAACTAAAACAAAGGAGCTACATCATGCATTAATGAGCTGTCGACCACTGTATCCGGCTGAAAAATATACTGATTTGAGGCTAATATTTTACAGCCGTAAAATGATTCAATGAATTTGAAAACGCTATATCATATCAACTATTACCTAAACTAAACCATACTAATTTTTAAACAATATTTATCGAAGGGATCTTTAAGTATTGCAGTTTATGTAACAATAGAGCGAAATTTGGGCAACAGAAACAAATTCAGCATGTCCATATACATGAGTTCGGCTCACTTTTCTCAATATCAATTAATGTGATTTCTCTCGTCTCTTTCGGCAGCCAAATTTGATATCTTTATAACAATTTGAGATGAAAAATTAACTTAGATGTGCTACTTTCTTTTTAATTGTAGGAGATTTAAAAAGTTGTTTTGTTTACGCTCGATTTTTGCAGTTAAAATCTCTCATCGATGATATTTCGAAAACGCTCTCTCAGAATTTGATTTAATTCGCTAGAGCTAAAGGCAATGAAGTTAACTACAAGATCACAAGAGCATTTTTCAAGAATAAGCCTAGAACTCATTAAACTCGAGAATGTGTAAAAAGGGGAATTATTTTAAGGCGTAGCCATAATAGCGCCGATCTCCATATTACATACGTCATCATAAACTTTGATCTTTGTCTGGTAAGGGTGCAATACTTAATTTACTATCAGACTGCTCATGAACAAATAGTTTTCACTCAAAGACGACTGGTAGCTCTACTTGAAAATTGGGTCGAGCCACCTTAATTTCAGCCAGCTGCTGTACAGATAAGTACTTCGTGTATGCAACACCAAGTGTATCAAAGTAACGCGGTCTCCTGGTACGAGATTAGGCGGGCTTTCGACCTTTCTTGGCTGAGCATGCGCTGTAGAGACGTGCCTGCATTATGTGATGGACGAACCCTGCATATTATGACTAAGCCGGTTACGCCTGCCGAATGTACGGAGAGAAAATCTCAACGTACAAGTAAATTTGTCAAATCTTTTTCAATCTTTCAGTCTTTAATGCAAAAACATTCCTATGTAAGCGTGCAAATAAAATTGATTTGATTTAAATTGATTTGATCGGGTATCTTACTACAACTGTGACTTGTAAATGTAGCGCAAAAAAAAATATGAATGTTTCTAAACATGCGTGTAAAAGGCAAATATTGAATGCACAAAGAACACTATAAGACCTCGGAACAAAATCTTAAAAGCTTTCAGATTGTGTCATTATTAAGATTAACGATCACAGCAATCAATAATACTTCAGACAATTTCTGCACTGGAATATTCTAAAGAATCTTAAAATTAATTAAATGAAAGATATTGCTCATCGTGAATGACATTATGAAGGATACTTATTCGATTGTCCCACCATTGTGGTTATTTGTCAATTACGTTTCAAGTACAACCGCTAATCAGTCTTCATCAGGCATTCATTGTACTTGTCGGTGGAAAAGAACAGACCGCCCTCTTGAGATACAAACGAGTTTAAAGGCAAGAAATCATGACGTCTAAACTATAACCTGATAAAGACTCGCAGTTGCAGTGAAAATGTCTCGTTTCGGCAATGAAAAATTGCAACATTCGTGTTACAGTTGAATGAGTAACCTTTATTAATCTTAAATTTGACGATATCACTGTAGTATCACCAAAACCACACCAAAATCATGATCATTTTGATAATCAATGTATTATTCTCGGCATTAGTGCCACCACTATGCAAAGACGGTACTGTTGGTTAGTGCGCGACATTCTATACGAGTGGTCCGAGTTCGATTCCCAGTGATCTCACACACTTGTTTCGACTTCTTTCCTTTCTTTGTAGCTTTAATTAGAGCAGATTTCGTGTCAAACCGACGGCGTTTTGCCATGACTGTGTCAGTGCCGCGATGTCTATAAAAACATTCCAAATTCCTGCCGTCACCATGCTGTGACTGTGCCGTTTTCACAGTCATACGAAAACTGCGCTAGTTTAAATATCCTTAGAACGGAGCACTGATGGAGGGAGGGGATAAAGGCCGCACACCACGCTATATACATGAGGCCCGGCACTGGATCTGGACAACTGGGCAACCACTCCCCGCGCTCTCGAAGTGAAATAAATTGCCTTTGCCTTTGCCTTTTTTACCATCATCAACATCAAGTGATACATACCAACAAGAAGTTCTCCCACATTTGCCAGTTTTCATAGTTGGCTCGTAAAGCTTCTTTCAGTACAGTATGGGCTTTATTCCTGACAAAATAGAAAATGCAACTGATCTTAGGCAGGCGCATATTGCAGTTACTGAAGAGTCTTTCTTCAAATGGACATCACAGCATCACAACTCGAAGTTCTTTCATAGTAATCACAAAGTCTCTGTAGTCACTAAAAAGAACTGTAGTTTGTGACGATATGATGCCCATTGGGATGAGTTATCGAGAGTCAACTATGTATACACAGACGTTGTATTAAAAAGGATTTTTACCTATCGTGTAAATGTAAGTAGACACTTGAGAGATTACTCCACGCTTTGGCGTTCTATAAGCGAAACCAAATACGTTATTTAAGTTCGTATAGAGCGGTTTACGTATGAGTGGGAAACTTACCGCGCCGTACCGTTACCGTGTCAGTGCCGTAATGTCTATAAAATCATTCGAAATTCCTGCCGTAACCGTATCGTTCGGTAAATGTGCCGTTTTCTCAGTCATACGAAATCTACTCTATTGCATGGTGTTATTACACTAGTCATAGTAGAGCGGTTTTCATATGACTGGAAAACAGTACGGTCACGGAACCGTACGGTTACGGCAGAATTTTCGAATAGAGTGGTTTTCGTATGAGTGGGAACACTGTACAGTTACGATACGATACGATTACAGCAGGAATTTCGAACGATTTTATAGAAACTATGATACTGGTACAGTTACGATACGGTTCGGTAAGTTTCCCACTCATACGAAAACGACTCTATATTTATAGAAATTACGGTACTGAGGCGGTCACGGTACGGACCGCACCGTTTCCCACTCATATGCAGACCGCTCTATAACCACAGTATAGTGGCCAGTACTTTTTATAACTAAAAGACCAACTGACTACATTTACAAAAATGTAAACCCACATCCCATCCAGTGGGCTATTTTTTAAAAATGGCAGAATAAGATGTTAAAGTGTATCACCTCTGTGTCAAGGGAAACACAACGATGAAAAGCTTTCTTCGCTAGTTCCCAGTCTTTAGTCATCATAGCAGCACAGCCCAGTGAAAACCAAATGTTCTCCTACAACAGACAAACGAGATATGATGTTCAGTAAATTAATATAGAAATATGTTACCTCTTTATTCTCTTTTTTGTTTCGTACAACACAGGTTTTAGAAAAAGCTACACGAATACTTTCAACTCACCTGAAGGGCATTGAGGTCCAAAGAGGCTTGAAAACATGGTGTACATTCAGCATACTGTGCAAAAGAAAAAAGAAAAAAGAATAAAAAAGAAAAGAAAGAAAAGAAAGAAAGAAAGAACGAAGGAACGAAAGAAAGAAAGAAAGAAAGAATGAAAGAAAGAAATAACGAACGAAAGAACGAAAGAAAGAAAGAATGAAAGAAAGAATGAAAGAAAGAAAGAAAGAAAGAAAGAATGAAAGAAAGAAAGAAAGAAAGAAAGAAAACATGGTATACATTCAGCATACTGTGCAAAAAGAAAAAAAGAAAAAATAATAAAAAAGAAAAGAAAAGAAAGAAAAGAAAGAAAGAAAGAAAGAAAGAAAGAAAGAAAGAAAGAAAGAAAGAAAGAAAGAAAGAAAGAAAGAAAGAAAGAAAGAAAGAAAGAAAGAAAGAAAGAAAGAAAGAAAGAAAGAAAGAAAGAAAGAAAGAAAGAAAGAAAGAAAGAAAGAAAAGGAAAGGAATTAACCCAAGTCCGTTTGTTCTCAGATTCAAGCAAAACGTTGTGTGACTTCTCTTACTCGTTTAGATCTTAGATGAAGTAGTCCCAGCGATCTTTGCGCTCTTGCACTGCGATGATTGGATGTCTCCCAGGCCTTTTCGTAACAAGACGCGTCCTAAAGAAAATTCATATTGACAACTGTGTAAAACTAGAATAGAGTCCTAGAAGCCTGAACTAATGGTAGTAATCCACTGCCTATTGCCTTCAGTGACCTTCAGTCGCTTTTGGCCACTCTGAAACTTCTTCCTCTACAGTTGTAGGCCGTTGCATGAGTAAATAGAAGACGGACATCCAAGCAACTATGGCTCAGTGAAACAAACCGTAGCATGCAAACTAACACAGTAGTAAAGCTAGCCTGTGGCCAAACTCTCAGGGTGGAGGAGAATCTAGTTTCCTACACAACCATATTTAGGCTCGTCACGCAATGCTCTGACAACAGAGAGGGCGCGCGTTACGTGACGTGACAAGACGCGGCCGCGAGACTAAGGAGGGCCTGGCTGCGCAGGTTAAACAGTTTAAATGTTATTGTAAGTTACCTTTGTAACATCACCAAGAAGACACCATAGCTTTGACGTTTCTTTTACTTTTAGCTGGTCTCGTATGAGATTTTCGGCCTGACAAGAAAATTTATGTCCAAAAGTCACGTGGCACAGAAGTAATGACGAATTAAACATGAAATGAAGGAAAGAAAATGAGATAAAAAACAAATAACCTATTGGTAGGAATGCAACGCAAAGTGTTAGAATATTTCACATCACATGCAGACAACACCAAGTTTGGCATTTTGAATAAAAATTTAATAAAAATCACAACATGGATATGGCAAAATAACGGTTTACGATCCTTCATTTATAATGACACCTGTAAGATTTTAGCTCAATATTTTGTATACAAGCCCTTCTAGGCTTAGGCTCCATTATATACCACTTATTAGATATTTTCTTGTGTATTAGGGGCTGATATTTTACGACGGTCGCGTATGTATTTTGCTGAGCCTTTAGGCGAGGATTTGTTAGGATTTATTAAAGGTTTTATTATACAATTGCTTTTACGCTTTGTTTTTAACAGTATTTTATTATCGAAACAATCCTTTTTGAAAACCAGCGCGCGCGCGCTTCAAACCGGTTTGAAGCCTTGACGTCATACAGGGCCGAATACGCAAACCGGTTTTCTAGAGGGTATTACCGTCCCATATTGGCCCTCAAATGATACCTTATTTGGTAAATTTACGTCACAAGTGTATAATAAAACATAGGTAATATGTAACGCGCGCTCTTATTAGATATAATTAGCGCGCGCGAGCGTGCGTCCAAAACGAATTTTCAGCCGTGGAGGGTTTCGGTTAAAATCCTTATCAACAAAAACAATAAAGGGGAAATGAAACGATTTTGTTATTATACTTGAGTTACAATTTAGGAATGTTACATTTCACGTATCTTACTTTTTCGTATCTTCCCAACATTTGAAAACATCCAATGACGTGTTCCCACATCTCTAAAGATTGGTAGATGTCCAAAGCACTTTTAACAGATCCCAAAGCCATTAGCACCTCTGCAAAATCATTCTGAATAAAAATACACTGTATAAGATAAGCAGATTAAACGAATCACATGGTATACAATATAAGGCAGGCTTATGCTAGCTAAATTCGGGGGAAGAGCAATCAAACCTCAAATGGCCTACTATAGAATGCTTCGAGCAGTTTTCGTATGAGTGTGAAACGGACCGCGCCTTACGGTGACCGTGTCAGTGCCGTGATGTCGATAAAAGCATTCGAAATTTCTTCCGTTAATGTGCCTTAACCGTACGGTTCCGTTTTCACAGTCATTCGAAAATTGAAAACCACCCCTCTTCATTGATGGGCATCTCGGAGAGGACCATTGCCAATAGAGAACTATAAAAGCAAAAATTATCGGATGTAAACACCTACCCCCACCCGCACCCCCTCCCTCCTTCAAACTATGGGTTTTCAATACCTGAATCGCCCATTTAGGTGACAGTGGGACACAGTAAAACAGCATTTGACGAACACTGGCCTGAATGAAAAAACATAAAATGGAGATTACATTATAGTTAGAAGTGGCATGTTTAAATGTGACTGAGGTCACCAAAGGGAAATTGAAACAGAACACTAATTTCAAAGTTCTACAATGTACATACAAGGACATACAAAAACCAGCTGGCATAACCTACTACTATAAATTAAACTCCATGCACAACTAGTACGTGTACATGTTCTTACTCTATAAGAAAGCTGTTATAGATACACTACATGTAGTTTTCTATATCAGATACTTGAAAATCCAAAAGCGGTAAAATTTTACCTTAGGTTCTTTTTGTTTTACAGCATCAACAAGGGTCTATCAAGAATAAAAGTAGAGAAAGAGTGAATGAAAGCAAGAGAGAGAAAACTTGAGAGAGACAGGAAGGAAGGGAGAAAGAAAGGAAGGAAGGAACTGTGGGAAGGGAATAAAGAAGGAAGGAAGGAAAGGAAGAGGGAAATAAGAAAGGAACCTTGGAAGGAAGGAAGGAAATAAGGACAGAAGGAAAACTGCATTGACTAAAGAATAAAAGTTCACTCATACAATACCTGAAGTTGCATCATGGATCTTTCAACCTTTCTTGAACTTCCTTTTTCTAATTTACTTCTAAGGTGTAGAGCAACTGTGTGTGCAGTCCATGACTTAGGCTGTCTGACAACATTCTAGATTACAAATTAATGTAATGGAATGAAAAATGGAATGAAATAAATACAGATGAATCAGAGAAATGGAAAATACATGTAGTGGTACACCTAAAGTATTTATTACATATAAGGCATAAAATTTGAAATTGAAATCTGATTCCTTACATCGATGTATGTAATCAATTCTTCTGAGGTTAAAGCATGCATTGCTTGACTTTTTTGAGATAGTATACTAAGACAAAGGGAAAAAGAAAGTACAAGCTGTTACAAGACAGTTTAAATTAATGATAACTTGATAGGACTAGACTTGGTGACATATATACAGTCATTTCAGAAAATGTTGTTGCTAATTGGTCTCAAGTCTATGTGACATGACCGAAAGGGAGTATGCGTAGAAATCACTGAGGCAACTATAAAATGTATTAATTAGTCATACCTCGAGCTTATAGTGCAGACCTTTGCTGGTGAGCAGTGTGGATGCTTCAGGTCCTTGGAATGACTGATTAGATTATGCATTTTATAGTCGCCTCAGTGATTTTTACCCATACTCCCTTTCAGTTTAGTCGCCAGGCTTGAGACTGAGCAGCAATGTTGTTTGAAATGACTGTATACTTGAGACTAAGGGTCAGTGCATAATTATACACATCACAGACTGCACATCTTCAAAAAAGGTACTAAATGTCTTAATACATGATTGTATTGTAATAGACTTAGATATTCATTACTTGTTTGTAACAGAGTATTACAAGAGTGTATATCTTACCAAAGTGACATAATAACAGCTATTTCTAGAGGATTCAAATCATATTCAGCTTCTTGGCTTTCATCTTTGAGCTGAATTTTATCCAACACAGTGTCATCATCGAGGAAGACATTCTAAATGAAAAAAAGAACTAGCATGTGAACTGTTTTGAATTCAGCCAGGAGTGGGGTGGGGGGGGGGGGGGGGGGGAGGTTGTGGTACTCAGGTACCATGAGAATTCTGTGTGGAGGATTGCCAAAATGATATACCCCCAAAAAGGTAATAAGCAGGGTTAAGACCAACCCCAAAAGAGAGCAGCTCCACCTTTTATTCCCCTCCTTTTTCCTCTCTCTGATTCCTCCAAGTGAACCTCATTTTCCACTCCTTCAGAGAGTCTTGAAACATGCCTATACTGTCTGTCTGATATAAAGTACCTTTGGAAGTGTCTTGCTGTCAATTGACACATAAGGCTGTGAAACTACAGTGCTTGAAGATCCTGTTTATTTATCAGAGAAATTAAAAGTATTTGTATTAATTTAACAGGTAAAATGTTAATAAAGCACAATATTTTACCTGGGTTATCATATTGTACATCCAGTTTGAGTTGTGCAATAAAATTCTGCTGAAACTTTGTTCTTTTGCCCAATGCACCTGAAATGGATAAATAAATGTTCATTGTACAAGATGAACAAACAAATGGGAAAAAAATATAGTAATTAGAATGGAAGACAGAAGAATAAATGCATGAATGGATGAATATAATAGATGGAGGGAGGGAGGAAACATGGAGTGGGATTATTGATGGGATGGATCAATTAATAAACAAATGAATTAAGGAATGAACAAGCAAATGAATGAATGAACAAATGTATGGTGGATGGATGGATTGAGAGGTGGATCGCAGGCATGAAGAAGGGTTTTACTATTAATAGTACTCCATAACTTCTGTCAGTAAAGCTTGGTTTCAATATGATTGCTGTGATCACTGGAGTCACTTCAATTGATGATAGATGTGTTCATCAATCACAGGGAACCTGTCAATAGCTTGTGATTGCAGTGATTACAATAGCAAAGATGGATTCAGTGTTTAAATTAAAAGTGTTTCTGTATGGTTGCTGAACACATTTTTCAGCTATTGTCAGTAGTATTAACAGCAATCATACAATGTACATGTACCGGTAGCAATTATGTGGACACCAAGCAACACTGTCAATACCTGTTAATTGAAACTTTATTCCTAATGAAGACTGTGCTGCTGTAAAATGTTCCTAATTCAAAGTCAAATTCAAACATCAGGTTCTGTCAACAGTTCATTGAATTTTAAATTTGGTACATATTTGTACTATAACTGTACCTTTGCCTTGGCTAACTCATAGCAGTGAATGTACAGATGTCCCATTTCTAAGTGAAGTTGACAGGCAATGGACCTAAAGTACAAATATATAACTGTTGACAACCCATGAATGTCAACAACAATATTAAACAAAAACAGAAAAAAATCAAACCTGTTCTTCTCTATGGAAAGGAATGGAGTTGATTCACTGACTGTGAGGAAATAAAAGTAGATAAATCAAGGAATCATCTTAAAATTATTGAGAGCATGAAATCAACTGATAGGCAACAACTTGCTTGACCAAAATAAAATTACAGATACTAATAAAGTTTAGTTGTTATGCAGTCTGCATGTGCCTCGAATGCTGAAAAGCATACTTATCTTTTACAAACATATAATATACAGTATCAATCACCCATAGTTTGGGACATGACATATCGGACATTTAGTCAATTAAGTGATAGGCTAGTTTTTATGTTCTGTACAGTTACTAAGGATTTTATGTTTGAACATAAAGTCCTTAGTAACGTACAGAACATAAAAACTAGCCTATCAATGGATCTATATATAGATGGATGAATGCATAAAACCAAGTTGATAAGATGAATTAATTAATAGTGAACACTATTAATTAATTCATCTTATCAACTTGTTTTTATGCATTCATCCATCTATAGATATATAGATATATATTTATAATTCATTTACTCATCTACTGATTCACTTTTTGTGCCATTTTCTTTATAAGAGAGTAGAAAAGAAAACAAAGATGAAAATGATTTATTTACAAACCTGATTTTATAACTTCAAATGTTTTATTCATTACAGCATTAGAATGCTCTTCCATTACCCTTTGCTTTATAGTGAGACATCGAAGAGACCAGACATAAGCTGTCTGTAAATATATAAACAAATAAATATCAATCATTCAATCAATCAATTAATCAATCAATCAATCAATCAATCAATCAATCAATCAATCAATCAATCAATCAATCAATCAATCAATCAATCAATCAATCAATCAATCAATCAATCAATCAATCAATCAATCAATATCAATCATTCAATCAATCAATCAATCAATCAATCAATCAATCAATCAATATCAATCATTCAATCAAACAATCAATCAATCAATCAATCAATCAATCAATCATTCAATCAATCAATCAATCAATCAATCAATATAAATCAATCAATCAATCAATATAAATCAATCAATCAATCAATATAAATCAATCAATCAATCAATCAATATCAATCAATCAATATAAATCAATCAATCAATCAATCAATATCAATCATTCAATCAATCAATCAATCAATCAATCAATATCAATCATTCAATCAATCAATCAATCAATCAATCAATCAATATCAATCATTCAATCAATCAATCAATCAATATAAATCAATCAAACATCATTCTCATTTACCAATGAATCAAGTCCATTTACGTGATTGTATAAAAGGCAGTACAAAACTTTGAAACCTTTGTCAAATAGAATAGCGGAAATGAAAAGAAACAGAACAGAAAGCTGTCATTACGCACTATACAGTACCTTAACTTGTGAAAGTAGATCCAATTCTTCAATCAACAGTATATCAGAAAGTAATAACTCAACAGGGCATTCCATTTTGGTGTATAAAGCTCTAAAAATAGTACACTGTTAGAACTATAAGCAATATTAAAACATTGTTATGGCAATTTAAAAATATTATTATTAGGTGAAGAAGGAAGAAAGGAGCAAGTGGGATTAAAGGATGAAAAGAAAGAAAGAAAGAAAGAAAGAAAGGGAAGATGGGAGTAAAGAGGGAGAGAGGGATGGATGGAAGGGACAGAAGGAAAGAAGGAAGAATAAAAGAAAGGAAGGAAGGACCAAAAGAAAGGAAGAGAGAAGGGGAAGAAGATTAGGAAGGAAGGAGGCAGGAAGTGAGTAATAATTTTCTGAGACAAATTCACAGATGAACTTAAAATAAATGTATCAAATGAATGGACAAATGTACAAAGGAATGAACAAATTAATTTCAAACAGACTATTAAAATTATCACACTCCATATAATTATATAATATACAATAATGTACCTCTCCATTAGTAATCTTTTTCAGGGAGATTTCTTGAAGTGAACCATCCTAATAAACAAAGCAACATGGCAAGTAGGCAATTTAGTAGATTCTTAATCAAATTTTAAACACCTTTTACAAATCAAATATACTGTCATTACAGCCAAAATCGTTGCATCACGACCAGCAAATTACAAATTTTGTTTTGATTTTGGGTTTTTCAGAGCCGTCAATCAGTTTGGGGGCAGAGCTTCTTTCAAATCAACCAATCACGGAACGAGTTCGTGAAAGCTCCGCCCCCAAGAATGACATTGGAGGTCGCGATGCAACGATTTTTGCTGTAATTATCTACCTTTCTTTGGGATTCATATGACTCAGGAAGATATTGAATTGTCTGATTATCAATTAAAGGACCAGTCAAATTTTGCTGGACAAAAAGTTGTAAACCAGCTACACCAACAAGCAAAACTACTAGCTGCCTGTAAATAAAATAAATAAATATATAAATCACTTCTCGGTTCTTTGTAAATATGTCCACTCATCGATATTAGAGGAGACCCTGATTTGAGAAAATTAACAAGTTAACAATTTACAATAATTTGTCATGATCAAGAGTCAAAAACAGCCATATTTTACAAACCTCAGTGATGATAAATCATCTGTTTGTGTCAAATATTGTTTTGTCTTGTTTCTAATATAGACATCAATATCTAAGAATATAAACAAGAGCAATAAAAATATAGACAAGAGCAATAAAAATATAGACAAGAGCAATAAAAATATAGAGTGTACTTTATCAAAACCAATCAGCTGAAAACAGTACTTGCACATGCCAGTACAGTAAGTTATTAATTAATACCTTCTGCTTTAGGTGAATCATGTAATGTCCCGAAAAATGTTTTTGCTGCTTGTGTCTGTAAAGCAGCAACATATTCACCGCTACATAAACACGATACCAAGTCTTTTAGTTCCAAGAGCAATGATGACAAATCTAGAAAAAATCATGTAGCTAATCCCACGTGACAAATTGTTGAGAAACCCTCAAAATTCTAAACCAAAATTACAAAATACCTTTGTTGTCGTTCACGTCTTTAAAATCCTTAAATAATGTATTGATTTTGTCGATATCTTGCTCCAAAAAGGCATATTCGAGATCTAAAATAAAGTTATCTTTTTCCATCGTCAAAACCTGTGGAGCTTCTCACTTGAGCAACGCTATCAACTAGGCGTTCCAAACCAATTCGGCTAGACCCAGTCCATTTCATGATCACGGTTCGAAGCTGTTTGGAGGAATGGCAAGGATTTCAAATTGTGCTTTTTATTTTCGCCTCGTTTTTACTCCATATTTTACACTTAGACAAAACACAGCTCTCAGCTCTTTCTGCAGACATTATTCTTCAAATAGGACATTTGAGAAAGGTCAGAGAGCTGAACTTACTCGAGTTTTTGAGCAAAATGAAGTGAACTTGTTTGCAGAGCTAACAGGAGACAGGAATCCCATCCATACAGATTATGAATTTGCTAAAAGTACACGTTTTGGTCGCTGTATTGTTCACGGAGCACTAGTAAATGGGTAATAGTATAGAGGATATTGGTCATTAGGAATACATATATGCAATCATTATAGTTGATCCTTTTCTCAAGTTACTTTATGCATCCTCCCCAAGCCAAATGTCAATTTTTTTTTCCTTCTTCTTCTTCATATTTGTTAGGTTAATTTCTTGTTTACATGGTATAGAACTTCCTGGACCAGGATGCATAGTTGTCTCTCAGCAAATCAAGTTTCCATCTCCTTGTATGTATCCAATATGCAGTGAAAACTGTATTGTATGTTCATCTCTTCCACTTTGATGAGATGTAAAAAACCCAGCTATTCAATGTGTTAGTTCCAGAAAAATATCCGACTACTCCAACCATGGAGAAAATTGGAAATTCTGGAGGGGGAGTCAATAGTCTCCCTCGCAGCCGTGTTTAGCCTTGTCACGCAACACTCCCTCGGAAAAACACGGCTGCTTCAACAGGCGCTACATTCCATTCCAATTCGTTAACCAACCAGGGCTTGACTCTCAAAATCAAGGAGTCATTCACGCCAAAAGGTCTACATTATTATAGCGTTCAGTTGACTTGGAGAATAATTGGATTAACCTCGGATCCCTAAACAACAGCTAGTTTACAAACAGATCACTTCGTTTCATTGGAAGTATCTGGTATCAATTGAGAAATATACTGATCTTCCATCTGTATATATCTTTTCGTATAGAAAAATTTGAAACCTATTTTTGGTAGTGCAATGTTTACTCTGTGGTGTTGACAGATATAAAACTCATTTCCGGAATGCAGGAAATGGACTGTTTGCTAATGTATCTTCTGATTGGACAACTGATACAATTGGAATGGAATGTAGCGCTCACTGAAGCAGCCATGTTTTTCCGAGGGAGCGTTGCGTGATGAGGCTAAACACAGCTGCAAGGGAGACTAGGGAGTCAAAGAAATAATTTAAAAAATACAGAGTTTGTATAGAAAGTGAAATATATACAATAACTTTCAGGGAGGTAGGGGGTCCATTTACACAATTCCCTCCATGGTGGGAGTATGGATATTTTTTGGAACCACACAATACTGATCAAGCTTAGTCCCCACATAGAGAATTACCTGTAATTATCATTTAGTCAACTCCCATCCTCTAGATGTGCATGAAATAAAGGTGAATGGCAAAATGTTTTCACCTGTTACCCAACATAATTACACATAGCACTCTCCTTGTTTGATGGTTTCTTTTTCTGAGGACCCCCCCCCCCCCCCCCCGCCATACACATACACATAGCTGTTACTCACTGATAATACAGTAAAAGTATACACAGTCCCTCCAATATGTAATTCTGATTCTGTCAGTAGCAAACTGCTATTTCCCCAATAATCACATTTAATTTTTTTCCAGTGTATGTTGGTGAAAAGGTTAAAGCAGTTATAGAAGTGCTAAGCTACAGACATTCTGTTATGGTTTGTAGTGCATTGTGTACAGCACTTGATAGAAATGAGGTAAACAGGAGTTATTTGAATGCTGTGTTCTGTTTAGAAGAAACCACAGGAAGCCCAACTCAGTTACATCTTTGAACTGTCCCAGCACATGGACTGTAAATAGAGGGCTTAGCAATTGAGTAGCTAAATAATTTTTTCTGTGCTTTCAGGGCCGTAGCAAGCCTTGAAAAACTGGGGGAGGGGGTGCAAAGTCACTATGCATCATGTGATGCATCTAAGTTAACATTTATTTTTTTTATATAATAATTGGCATATTACGCGCGCTCTGATTGGTCGAACGACCATGTGTGATTAGAGTACACACACATAGATGGCGTCATCGAATCTTACGCGCGCTCTGATTGGTTGGAATGTTTCGATAAATATTATATAAAACAGATAGATTCCATTTTTCCGTGCGTCTGTACTCTAATCGATGCACAGAAGACGTCAAAATGTGGTGAGAACAACAGTCACGCCACTCGACTTCGTCTCGTGGCGTACTTTTTTGTTCTCACCACATTTTGACGTCATCTGTGCATCGATTAGAGTACAGACGCACGGAAAAATGGAATCTATTTGTTAAATTAATTTAACATTTTTTTCCAATTTATATATGTGTCTTAGGTTTTTAAAACCCTTTGTTACAAGTCACAAACGTACAAACAAGTCCATTCTGTGGAGACTAGTTTCAGATTTATTCCCTTTTAATTTCAATCCACAGTTTACAATGTTTTGAAACGATCACGCATGTCAACATAAGCGCGCGCACTAACTGTTAGTGCGCGCGCTTATGTTGACATGCGTGATCGTTTCAAAACATTGTAAACTGTGGATTGAAAAGGGAATAAATCTGAAACTAGTCTCCACAGAATGGACTTGTTTGTACGTTTGTGACTTGTAACAAAGGGTTTTAAAAACCTAAGACACATATATAAATTCATCGTAAAGTCATTTTGTCTCAATGGAAGCAATTTACAGTAACATTTTTTCCTTGCTCTGTTTATTTTTTTAATATTCTCAGAAAAACTGGGGGGTATGTACCCCCCGCCCTCCAGCCCCAATGGGCGCTACAGTCCTGGGTTTATGCTGTTGATTCTCTTGATTCACCTTTCCATGACTCTATATAGTCAGTATAGTCGCGTTTACAGTGATACGATGTTTTGGTTGTTGTTCTTGGTTTTGTTTCAGATCGTTCTGACAGGAGAAACAAAGCTTTTCATCCCAAAAGGGAGATCAATTAGTTGAAGAATGATAGTAACATAGTAAAAATCATTGTATTATTTAAAATTGTAATTGCATGTTCGTAAAATTCTGTAAATATAACAAACAGCATCATGGAGTTTATATTTTTGTTTCCTAATCGTACTGAATTCTGGGAAACTCCTAAAAGTAAAGATAAGTGTTTAAAACACTTTAGCGCGCGCAAGTGGTTGATTGTCTAAAAATATTGGCTTACTGGAGAATGAAACGCGCGCCACGTGATACGACGGATTGTCCCGCTTGTGGGCTATTTGTAGACACGGGGAGCCCAAGCTATACTTCTGAGCTATATCTAAAGAGGAGAAAATGATTTAAAATAAAGTTGAAACCTCTCAAATGTTGTTGTGTATTATTTATTTGATCAAAAAAATCCATTTAAAAAAAATCCCCCTCCAAATTTAAAAAAAATGTTTTTTTTAGATCAAATAAATAATACACAACAACATTTGAGAGGTTTCAACTTTAATTTATTTTAAATCATTTTCTCCTCTTTAGATATCGCTCAGAAGTATAGCTTGGACTCCCTGTGTTGTAGATCACATACACACGTGCGCGTTATATTAGGTGTGTTTTTGCCGGGAGGGAGGGAGTGGGGGTTTCGAAAGTGTAGCTGGTAACTAGAGAGGGATGATCTGAACCTGATCAGTTTACTAACATTCCACTGGTTGACCGAGTCAACCTCGTGTCACCAAACATTTGGCGTATATATATGTACACATGGTAATGATAAAGCGTGCCTGAGAATTTCGCTATATATAAGAAGCCGATGAAAAAAGGATTCAAAGGCAAAGCCTGAGAATAAACCTCAGCTATATGAAGAAGTATAACATATAACTTATATGCATAAGTTAGAACATTTTCTTCAGAAGTGCCGACCGTGGCTGTTTTAATATCGGTCAAATGATGGTATCTTTATACGGCGGAGAATATGACATCAATTTTTTTAAATTATTTTATAAAGTTGAATATCGTCACAAACTAACAATCCTTTCAGTGTTATCCGGAACGGGTTTTTATTGTTATTTCTTTTATTTTTTAACGATTTTTCGCGATATAGTATCTCGCGGCTAAAATGATATCAAATTGAGGCTGTGTACGTAATTTTGTTTACAAACGATGACACAGTAATGGCAAGGATAATGAATTTTGAGATTCGAAGTTTTGCTCTCATAGGATGAAGTTTTTTATCTTATTTTACGCAAAGGCACAACATTCGGACCAAATATATGCTGAAGTATTTAACTGCGCAGAGAATCGTTGAGATTTTTCAACAAACATATATGCTTTAGAATTACCCATGTCCGAATATTGACTCTACCTTACGTCTCTTGTCCACACTGTTGCGTACTTCCCATAAACCTGATCTGAACTAGCCTGCGGTTCTCCCCAAACCCCTCCCCCTAGCCGCTTCCCCGTTTTCCCCCTATTCCCTTCTCCCATTCGATCCTCCCTTCCCCTCCCCTTCCCCTTTCCCCTGAGAGCCAGTTAAGCAGGTTACCCGTGAACACCCTTCTGCGTATATACGCGAAGCTGCTGTAGGTATACGGCACACACCCGAGTATAGTGTACACACTTTTAGTCTTGTTTACTGATGCCGACATTTATTGTAATTACAAAGTAAAAAAAGGCTGAGAAAAAGATTTTTTCATAAGTGTGTTGTGCTGTCGTTGACCCCCTAATTCGACAAAGATGTTAAACAACAACACACTTATGTTTACAAGATTTTGTCTGATGATGTTAAGTTAGACACAGAGAAAATCAGCAAGTTACAGATTAAGTTAGACTCAAGAAAAGTTTGACCCCTAAAAACTTACTTGAATACAAACTAATCTGAGCTGATTCGAAAGTCACTTTTCCTGCCTTACATTGAAATCCAGTTTAAAAAGAAAGAGAAAATGAGAACAGTTTGTCGGCATAAAACTTCTATTGAACAGTCAATAGAATAGTCCTGAGCCGCTAGTTTGGACTCCAACGGACCTGACATCAATCTTCCTACGTCTTATCTTGCCGCTAGCACTACCACTGCTGCTGCTGACTAAAGAGAGTTCACCATCCTCAAGTTCCAGGGATAAAACGCTCTCAGTTCCACGAATCAGGTCTCGCACAACAACAGGAATGAATGCATTCTGTGACAGCATGTTTCTTAGGTATTGGACGTGACCGTTTCTCCTTAAATGATCTTGAATCATTTGAAGGCTGATGTGTTCAGGGAGCTGTGAGTAGGAATTTATGACAACTTGTGCTCGGTCCCGCATCCAGTTGACTCTGTAGTAGATGTGTCCGAATAGATTATCACCAAGTTCAAAGACTCTACTGACTGTGCGTTTAACTTTTTCCCCTGCTCGTACTCCGCGGTCCCATGCTCGTTGTGCCGTCCATGACATACACCAAAGACTTCCCCACATTGGAATCATGAGTAAAGTCTTTGTGCTCATCGAGTTCCAAAGTTCCTGCAATGTTCCAGTTGTGTTCATAATCATTTGATAAAGTAGTCTTCCTGTGTTGTATAGTCCTTGGCGGCGTATCTCATCCAGAATGGTGACAATTCTTCTGTAAATCCGCATCAAACGAATACCAACACAATAGCTGATGTACGGTCCAATCCACATTGGCCAGGTCATGAAAAGAATGGTATATATCACCATCTTAACGATTGGCTTGACAAACATAGTTACCAAGCCAGCCATTGGATAGTTCTGGAACGACCTGAAGTAGCCGTCCAAAATACCCTGAATATTCAGTATTTCTGTAAATAAGAAAAGGAAATTATTCAAGCTCTATTCTATACGCTGTTATTCCTATATGATCACTTCTTTGAAATTTCCAATCATTTCAATTTTCAGAATGTAAAACGAATTACAGTCCCGCAGCAAAAGCTGGATGAGTTCTAGAAGCAATAATTATCTTTTCTAAACTGGTTCCGGAAAATTAAATGAGATCAATGCGCGCGCGCGAGCACTCCAGGAAATCGATAATAACAAAACGTCAAAGATTCTAAACCTTGGGGACTGAGTTTTGCACCAAAACATCTAAATAACAGGCTAAAAAACGACTAGAATCTAAACACTGAACATGATTTATGAGACTGAAGTATTTAACTTACCCATTTGTGTGAATGGATTGGTTTCCAACACATCTTTGTTCCGCTACCAAATTTCTTTGCTTTCCTTATGGACTCCCAGGAAAGGAAGTGAATTAGTGATTGTGACGTCACTAGAAATTGGTAATTATCGATGATAATTAGTTAATTAATTTCAATAATTACATGTAAAACCGGTTTAATTAGTATAGACATATGATTGGCTAAGATATGTTTGATCATTTTTTGGAAAATTGTAAAATAATCATTGTGGTCATAAAACGATTTTTTTGATGATCTTTGAAACAATCTATTCGTGTCTTAGATACACGTGGGGATCACGTGACACGTGATGATCACACTGAGTTCACGTGATAAACGTGATCACGTGTGATGTAAGGTCGCAAGGAACTATGGGATTGTTACATCAAAGAAAAGGCTAACTTTAATATTATATAATAAGCCAGTTCTATGGACAAAGGAAATAGAAATTCTAGTGTGTACACTTTGAATAACTGTCTTACAAATAGAATCCATTGAATTTCCAAATCCTATTCATCAAAAATATTTGCCGGCTGAATCTAGAAAACAGAGCGTCACCAATAAGAATGCCCACGCATTCATGGTTTTCAAAAACCAGGGTTTTGTTTGCACTGAGCGTTTCCTTTTCCTTTCCCAAGGCATGTACATTGGACATGTCTGTCCTCTCCTACTCGGGACAACGTCGCGACACCACGTTCAGGACGCCATTTCGACTGTTTTCATGTCCTCTTCTTGATGTCGGCGACGTACGTCAACGGTAATTTCGAACAAATTAAATTCGTCAGCGCGCGCGTCCTCTTTGACGTCTCGTCGTGTTTGCTAAATTTAACAAACTGAAGATGGTTTGGAGTTGTCTGTCCTCTTATTGACACACTGTTGACGTCATAAAATATTCCAAACTCAAGTGGAATCACGACGGCAGCGTTTCGGGGTTTTTTTTACAACAATTGTTTGAGATAAAAGCTAAAAAATCTTTTTCAAACGAGGCAACAGAACGAGCACACGCGTCGAAACGCGTCAGCAGTGTGTCTGTCCTCTTGTAAAACACTCTGATTGTTGCAACAGCACTGTAAATTTTTAAGGCGCTTCAAAAATGTTTTACCCTGCGAGCTGAGCTGAAGGGTACGTAAAAGCTCTCAGCATTGTATACGTTAATGCTTACCATGTTACACTAGGACAACCAACGCAGCAATGTTTGTGCTAAAAGTTGTCCAGCTGCGGCATGCAAACACCACTATTAACTGAAAACGAACAAGTTGTCTCAGAATTAAGCGAAAATTGTTGTTGTGTTCTTAAAATATTTACTATCTGTACAATATGTGATTCCAAAGTTGAAAATCTAGGCTTAAAATTGACAATTTAATCGCCCGCAAACTTGTTTCATCTGCAGAGACTCAGCAGATTAGGGTTAGGGTTTCACAATATTTTCTTGTCCTCTTGCCCAACTAGACTTGAAAATACAACTGATGAAACCCTAAGTGATGAAGTTTATTAAATCTCTAAATGTGCAACTTTCAGTTGAGTTGAGATATTTGTAAACAAGATACTTAACTTTGCTGATTTCAAATCTTCGCCCTTTGTCTGGCATCGAGATCTGCTTTAGGACTACTCTTAAATAGCAAATGTGGTTACCTTTGCAAACGTTCATCCTGGCCAGCAGTAGAAAATAAAGATCCACACTAAAATACAGCGTAACGTCTTCACGTTATAAAGGAGCTCGATGGACCTAAAATGCATATTGTCAACGCAACTTTGTTAATTGATCTTTCTTCAAAATACTCGATTTTGATTGGTTCCTCTATGTCCCAAAGGATTTGTGACAAACATATTAGCATCATAATGAAACTTCGCCGAATAGACTACCCCAATTAGACATTAAAATTATTAAGTGTCTAGGTAGCGCAGCGGTCTAAGGTGATATCTAAAGGTATGGATTAGGGTCCGGATATCGTCTCCCTCCCTGGCCTTCGGGCTAAGACAACTGTTTTATGTAGCACCGGGATAGCGTGGATGGGGCCGAAATCTCCATCCGTAACGTAAGTCGATTCGATGTCTCAGCTTCCTTGAATGTCTCGGGAGAATCGTCCCAAAATTTGATTTTTTTTTTTTTTAATTTTCAGTTAAATAATCATTTCTACTTGTGTCCGGGGGGTGCATATCTAACAGGTTCGAGTCGAGTCGGGGGCGAATCCTTTTTCTTTCTTCTTTTTTTCACTATTTTTCTATAACTTTTTCTTTTTTTACCTGAATATCCTGACTACTTATTATTTTGTTACGGATACTGATGTTTTTACCTTAACTTTTTTAATTATTTTGGATCGTTCATAAATTTATTGAGATTGATTAATATTCATGATTATTAATATATGGATATCGTTTAATTTCTCTTTATTTCTTAAGTGTGCGATCGAATATATCGTGCATTTTCTATATGCTTAATGATATTTGCAATTGCCCCGCTAAACAATTGCCCAGTTAATCAAGACATACTATTTTTTAAAGTTTAAATTCAAGCAAAAGGTATATTTTAGACTTGTGTACTGTATAAATTGTTCATCCAGCTGGGTAAACAGTCGCACGAAACTCCTGGCTACTCCCCTGCATCAGTGATAGACCTGGATTCCCCTCACTCTTCTTGGGAACTTTTACGGAAACAGAACTTAGAGTAATGGCTACTCAAATGTAATAATGACTCAAAAGTTTTGGTTGGGAGTAGTGAGAACGCGCTTGCACAAAGGCCAGCTGGCAAAGAGAGAGAAAAAGCCTCTATAGGTCGAACTGATGGATCTGTTCTCTTTTGAATTTTCTTTACTCTCCTTCTTTGGCCATAATCCCTCCGATCGAGTAACGTATTCCATTTCAGTAAAACGCTACATTTCGACATGGCAAACAATATAACATATGAACATGAAAAAAGATTTTTGCGTCATGTGTACTTTTTAAAATAGTGAACCGTAAATGATTTTTAATGCTAGTTAACTTAACGTAGCCTCTTTAATTTGCCGACATCGTCAGACGATGTGAGCGAATGATCTCCGGCAATTAGGCTGGCAAAGGGCTGAAGCCATGCACAGTGTAAAGTTAATTACAAGATCTCACTTATTTGATGATTTTATAATTACTGAACGTATGCTGGGTCGGTTTGTCTTTTCTTGGCAATTCGATCGTGTTAAAAAGCCGGAGCACAAACGGCCCTTCTCTCGCTCGTTTTGCTCCATTTTTTGCAAGCAATAATATTTATTCAGTATTATTTTTAGTTGCATCATGTGATCCGACATTGAGACTTCTGGATCTTATAATTGTGGGTTCACCTCTCTCCTTAAATTCTGGCAGGAGCCAGTAGTCTTCAGTGCGGCGATCGACTGCTTTTCGGTGTCTTTGATTTATCTTTTACGTTTTACCGCCAAGGAACTTTTCTTTTGCCTTCACTCGCTTTTTGGTGCCGCCAAGGGAGGACCGAACAGATTCTACGAGCAAGTATGCCATTTGGTTTTCATATAAACAAGGAAACGATCTGTTGCAAATTAAACAAGAATTTCAGGTTCGTGCTAAACGTGGTAAATGCTCCTCAATGTTTATCATAAAATAAGCTATAATAGACGTAATCCGATTGTTCGTCCTTGCTGTGAAGGAACTTGGGGTACCAGTCATTAATATATATATAGCCCTCATTCAAAATATAAAACTTGCTTTAAAAGGCTAATCAAAGGCAGCTAATTTCTTGGTCTATCTAAGCACATTGATTCAATTAACTTAAAATATTTTGATCCGGGCATTTTGTTAGTTCTGTTCATTAACTGACTAGCGACTTGTTGAAAAGTCGAGCTTCTGTTATTGTCGTTAAAAAAAGCGGCCCTGCCAAAGACTTTCACCGAAAATAATAGAACAACAACAAAAAAAACAGAAACCAATAAAACAAAACTTATTTGTGCATGCCGAACAATCTCTGAAAAAGAATTTCGATTCAAAGAGATAACCTCTATATTTTCCTCTAAAGAAAATCGGCTACCCCGGCTTTTTAAGTTGCAGTTCTGAAGATGGTACTTCATTGCTGCAATTCTAATAGCTTATCTCACCAGGTGTGGAGTCCAGCTGAAATTGAAAACGTTTAGCTTGACTTCTATAATTGTTAGAGCAGGTTATAATGCTGTGCCAACAACACTTGTAAAACAGTGTCCACAGACTACCGCCGAAACCGCAAAAGAAGAATCCGAAGGTAGGCCTTTGGCATTAGAAATGTAGGCTGAAGTGTACGGTTGAAGTATTGCATGGCCACAAGGTACTGAATCGAACCCTATGCTTTGACTGAGATACACCAGCAAACGAGATTAAAAACGTGCTTGCGGAATAGAACTAAAGCGTACGTTTTAGGAGGATCAAAGGGTAAACGATCATGCAATGTTTTTTCCTGCTTTCCGCTACATCTCATCTAAGTGCGATTGTTAATTATATAGAGTTAGATGCCTGCTGGATGCAAGAGACTGTAGACTACTATAGCAGACTCGTGTCACATTTTACTCAATTTTGTGATCAACAACGAGGGTTACTCATTCAAATTTAGGCTTCATTTGTACGCAGATGATATCCAACAATGATTTGGCTTCTGTTAGATCTCAACAAGGACACCACATTGATAAATTTCTTAGCATGTTAGTACTTACAGGGCCTTGATCTGCTTTGATCTGCCGGGGATCGAGTGTTTGCAGCCGAGGAAGCTATGGAATTTTCACTCGAGAACTATAGCACTCGAGAAGTATATTAGACTGTTGACTTCTCTTGAACTTTCATTTTAATTTATTACTTTTATTCTGTCAGGTAAGGCCAAGCTAGTGCTCTTCACTAAAGATAAGCAATGAAAACAACACAATTTCTGCTTGGGCTTTTGTTGGTTGGCTTCGTTCATTTTATATTTTGCTGTGGAGCATCAACTAAGAAGCGGACTAAGGTAGTTCAAACATTCTTCTATGTTGTCGCCCTGACTTTTCTTGTCTTCAGTTTCACCATCTGCTGGACTTTGGCTAAGCTGTGGCTCTTGAATTCTAAGTTTATATATATTAATTATTAAAAACAATTTAAGAGCTCCGCCTATAGCCTTGTTATACTTTATATGTTTTATGTTGCTCCTCGAGTCTAGCTTCATTTTTAGTTATTTTGGGCTAAATTTAGTTCGGTTTCAACATTGCCCTCGGTTTAATTTCTTTTTGTTACTTTAAGTTAATCAGTTGGTTGTGCGTTGCTCGATTATTGGTAGTGCATCGGTGTTGTCATTCAGTGATATCAACTCGTGGTAGGGCTGTGCGTTGTTTGATATACGAAAAGTTTGGATGTACGTTGCCTGGTTTTATTTTGGCCATTTTGCGTGCAGATGTGTGTTGCATTTTCATTGATAACTTGAAATTGATTATGCATTAATCATGCATTCTGTGCTGTCTGTGAGTTAGTTCTTGCAGCTGCATGCGCACGCAGTAATTTCTTGAAATAACTCATGAAATTGAGCTTTATTTTGTACTGTTCTGTTCTGCCAGGGTTTTTTTTCAACTAATTAAAGCAAGAGACTATAATACTAAGAGAGCGAAACTCAGTATTGATGTCTTGTGCGATGTTCGTGGTGGCTAAGGCTATTTTAAGTAACTTCGCCTTCGCGCGCGCAAGGCTCTCAATCAATTGAAATTGATTTTTGACGTGCGCGCGAACGGGGCCGTTTGTTTACATCGCACAGACATTAATACAGAGTTTCGCTCTCTTAGTATTATGGTCTCTTGACTAAAGTTATTTCTTTGCATTGCTTTGCTCTTAGCTGTTTTAGTGCTTAATGTATTGCCAAAGGGTATTGCCAATTTTCATGTCCGAGCTGGGAACTGGGTACGAGCCCTAAATTACGATAATCAACACAAGACCCACATAACGACAAAGAGCACACCAAGCTGTGCGAAATCCTGAAGTTTGGTGTTTGTTAATCTGGTCAATAATAAACGACTTGCAACCATTCAAATATGCCAAAATTTATAAAGAAATGTATGGAATGTGGGAACAACTATCCTCACAATCCATACATTTCTTTACAATTGTTTATCGTAATTTAGGTACCCGTACCCAGTCCCCTTCTCGGACATGATAGTCGGCAATTAGTTTCCATTTTCTCGACAACAGTGATATGTATTTAACGCATGTTGTCTTATCGATGGCGCGCCAGGCCATTGTTATTCACGTTTCCGGGCTTTTCTGTCCTTTTTCAGAATCTAAATAACAAGAAAAAGAATGTTTCTCCAAGTTTAAACTCGGAAGCAAACAATGCACATCCATCACCGCCTGGATGTTGTAAGAGAAACAAGAAAAAACTCATCAAAAAAGGTGTCCAAAGTCCTCCAAAGCCGGCCGCCTCTGGCAACGGTCCAGTTGTAGGAAAAGTATCATCTACAAGTCAAGCTTCCAAAATGCTTGCAACACCAACTACGGACTCAGGTGTATTGAGTAACGCTGGAGTTTTAAAGCATTTTACAACTCGAAAAGGTATATGCATTTCTTTAAAACCTGAAAATTGCTAAATCCTAGCTGCGACCCTGAAATATATATAAGCTTGCAGTGAGGTGACGTCAACTACTTTTTACTAAATCCCACAAAACATCATCATCATCCTCTCCTCCTCCTTCTCCTTCTCCTTCTCCTCCTCTTCCTCTTCCTCCTCCTCCTCCTCCTCCTCCTCCTCCTCCTCTTCTTCTTCTTCTTCTTCTTCTTCTTCTTCTTCTTCTTCTTCTTCTTCTTCTTCTTCTTCTTCTTCTTCTTCTGTCTTCTATTGAAGGGTTTAACTTTTTTGTTTTACATTTTACATATATTTTACGTATATTTTAGTCTGTATGTATTTCTATACTATGTTTTTAATTTTGAGTTTTCAATTTTCTACAGACAAGGCCACTCATTCGACTTCAGAATTCAAAGGCGACTTATGCTCATCTTGGATGAACTGTCCAGTCCACCATCATCCTTGGATTAAGGCTTGGTATCGAAGCCTTCCGGCGTGTCCATGTCACTTTTCTCCCTCTACTCTATATGACAACAACACCCTTTACGATAAGATCCAAGGTCGCTTATTTTCCTGGCGAATTGTCAATACCAAGTATGAACAACTTAGTGTGTTCAAGCCAACAGCCAAGTACTGTATTCGACAGCTTCCAAACGCTATTACCACTACGCCAGCCACACAGCAATGCTGCTACGATAGCAGATCTCGATTGATTACACGTGGGAGCGGGGCCGGCACTCCAAATTTGGTAGCACCAGAACTGGATTATGTAATGCATAATAATGTTGATTTAAAGCCATATCTTTCCTGCCAGGGAGATTGGACTCGTTACCAGGCCATTCGCAGCCCAAATAATGGATATAATTGTACTGCTAATCCTGGAAAAGTGGAATTTCGGAGACAAGTAAAAAAGGCTAGAGATTTTTGAGCCTCATAGTATATCAAATAATAATAGAAAGACAGTAATAACTCAATACTGATAAGGAGGATCAGAGAAGTGAAAGAGGGTGATAGATGGCCTGTGTACCAAGCCTTAATTATACAAACTTTTTACCCTGTTTTAATTATATTATAAAATATTTAAGATGTAACGTGCGCGCTGATTGGCTGTTTACCGTGTTTATCTCAGGTGACAACAGAGACAGGCTCTGAAAAAACACCACAGTATTGTGAAATCATAATCGTAATCAATTACAGTGTATGGTATTTACGATATAACGTTTCAGCTGATTGGCTGCCTACCGTGTTTATGCCAAGTAAGAACAGATACCATTGCCCCCAAACCCCCAAAATTAACAGTTGAAGATAGTTCTTCTTATTGACACACTCTTGACGTCATAAAATGTTCAAAACTCAAGTGGAATCACGAGCGCAGCGCTTTACAAGAATTTACTAGTGTTCTATTTATCAATTAAACAACAGAAAGCCGCGCGCCCATGGCGTTATAGACGCACGAGAGAAAATATAAAGAACGATTAACAAACGTAAGAGTGGCACGAGGCGTAGCTAGACAGCCTATAACAGAGCCTAGAACGTTAAAAACGGAGCCGTGCAGCCCATGGGGAAATAGTTCATAGATTTTTCAGCCAATCAGAGCGCGCGTTATATGTGTTGCCATTTTAAAAACGAGCGATTTGAAAAAGACGATGACGAAGATAGTGCGCGCGCAGTGCAGCCCATGGGCAAATAGTTCATAGCTTTCTGGCCAATCAGAGTGCGTGTAAGATTGTGACTATGTTATAAATATGTTTGGAATAATTTGAGTGTGATCGTTCCCTGGGTTGTCATCTAACTGGGAATGCCATGCTTCTAAAAACAAACGACGGTTGAAAACGTTACCTTTTTCAGCGGCCGCTTTCGAGTTGGCAAAGTCAAAATTGTACCCCAATTTCATGAGTGCCGTTGGAGATCTTTGATGCCTTATGGCATGTCGCCCTCCTATGCTTTGTAACGCTTGTTTTTCGTGTCCTCTCGGTCTGTCCATAATATATAAAGTAAAACAAATCCAACATCTTATCATGATTAAAGTGTTTCCACAACATTGAAATTTTTATTTAATTACCGAGCTTTTGGGCTGAACACCCATCATCAGGGTACAATGTTTCGATCGACGTTCAACGGTTCTATACGTATACTAATTAACAATTAGACTACGAGTTCGAGTTTTCTATCGGCCGATAGAAAACTAGAACGAGTAGTCTAATTGTTTTAGTAAAAATCTACTAGTATTCTAATGCAAAATTTTGAAAACAAAATTTGGTGATATTTTTTTAACCTAGAAAACTGAGAAATTTCGGGAAGCTACGCATAAAAATTATAGTTTCCATGACAACTGTCTTCACTTTTGGAAGCCGAGGAAAATCGGCAGCCAGACCAGCTGAGGAGCTTTCTTCCGCTAAAAAGAAGTGATTTGATCATAGAAGGAAGTCGAAAAGCTCAAAAAACAAAAGAAGTACGGAATATCTGATGCTTGTGGAGATTTCTTTGTATTGTTCGGGGCGAAAAGACGAAAAAGGATCGAGCTGACCGACCGGGCTCGCCGTGAACTGATTCGGTGAAAAGCGAAAGCTTCAACCTGAAGGAATCCTGCAGAAAAGTTATTGAAAGGTAATAAAAAGTTATTCTACACTTACGTATTCCCTGTTTATCTTATTTAGAAAGTTTTTTGTCTCATCTTTTTTTCAAACAATACCGTTTTTGTCCTCACAAATTAGTCATGCTCGCTTACTGAAGACTGGAGTCCATCAAGAACTGGTTACTAGCTAATAAATTGAGCCTGAATGTAGCTAAAACTGAATTCTTACTGATTGGCTCCTACTATAACCTGCGTAATTGCACTGCTTGTCACGATCATACTTGATATATGATACTAGTATATGTAAATAGATATGTTTGAAGAGCCGGAGAGCTCACTTGAATAAAGACACGCAAGCAAGAGTACGCCAGTGTATTTTATAATCATTACATGGTGTCAGAATGAGCAAATTTCGACCCCCTGAGCCTCTTATATTCGAGGGGAATCTTGCTGATCAATGGGACCGATGGAAACAACAATTCGAGATATATCTCATCGCAACTGAATCGACAGAAAAGGCAGAGAAGATCAAGACATCAATATTGCTCACGTGCATTGGAAAACAAGGACTCGATATATACAATACTTTCACGTTCTCGGAAGACGACAACAAAATGAAACTCAAGCCAGTTATGGATCAATTCGAAGCATACTGCAAACCAAGGAAGAATATTACGCTACTAAGACATAATTTCCTGACCCACAAGCAACAGGACGGCGTCTCATTTGACATGTTTGTTACTGAACTAAAACGACGAAGTGCTCAATGCGAACTTGGAGAATTGAGAGACTCGCTAGTAAAGGACATGATCGTCATTGGTGTAGCGGACAATCAATTAAGAGAAAGATTATTGCGAACAGATGATCTTACGCTAGATGTCGCAATAAAACTAGGACAAGCAGCAGAGGCAACAAAACAACAAGCCGTAACGCTAGCCAGACCACTGACCGGAAGTCAGGCTACAGTTGATGTATTAAACCTAAAGGACAATTCAAATCGACCCCAAAGACAACAACAGGCATCTAATTCCTCAACAGCGCCATCTCAGACTTGCAAGTACTGTGGTTCATCCCATCCACGAGGGAAATGCCCGGCATATGGCAAAACGTGCTCCAAATGCCACAAGCTCAATCACTACGCTTCTGTTTGCTTATCTACCTCCCGCAGTGTGCATTACGCAAACACATATCAATCGAACGATGACAGCAACACCGGAAATGAGAACGACATGGAACACCTTTTTATCGGAACAATAGAAAACCAGGAGGCCGTAGACAGAAACAACCCACAAAATGATCAAAGACGAAACGAACAAGACTGGCTCATTTCTCTACAATCAAATAACACGATGATACAGTACAAGATCGACACTGGAGCTCAAGCCAATGTATTACCCCTATCAACGCTAAGACAAATATCCACTGTACCTACCCTAGAGAAAACAGACACGAGACTATCAGCTTACAATGGCAGCGATATACCAATCATCGGGAAAACCAAGTTAACTATCAATCACCGCAATCAAAGTCACAATGTTTCATTCGTAGTTGCAGACACACAGTCTCCTCCACTACTTGGACTCCAGACATGTCAAGCTTTGAATCTAATTAAACGTGTCTGGGCCGTGAACGCCGCCTCGCCAAACTTCATGCAAGAATATGAAGATGTATTCGGCGAACTCGGCTGTCTAGAGGGGGAATATCACATTAATCTTGACCCAAATGCAACACCAGTGGTCCACCCACCACGGAAAATTCCCATTTCCTTGCTAGAAAAGCTAAAAACTGAGCTAGAGCGCATGTGCAAGCTAGATGTCATAGCCAAAGTTGATGAACCAACCGACTGGGTAAGCTCCATGGTTATCGTCGAAAAGGACAATGGTCAACTTCGTATTTGCCTTGACCCCAGGGACCTGAATCGTGCAATCAAGCGACATCACTATCCTATGCCGACAGTCGACGAAGTCCTTTCAAAGTTGGGTGGAGCTACAGTCTTCTCTAAGCTTGACGCATCCAGCGGATACTGGCAGGTTAAAGTAGATGAAGACAGCGCTAAGCTTCTTGCGTTCAATACACCATTTGGACGTTATTGCTTCAAGCGACTACCATTTGGAATCCATAGTGCAGCGGAAATCTTCCAAAAGAAAGTGGCAGAGATTATCGATGGCATCGGAAACGCCGAAAACGACCAGGATGATATCATTGTTTTTGGACGAGACAGAGAACAGCATGACAAAGCCCTGAAAGAGGTCCTCGACAAACTCAGAGAGTCCGGACTGAAACTAAACAAGAAGAAATGCAAAATTGGAGTCACCGAGACAACATTCCTTGGTCATGTAATCTCAGCGGAGGGAATCAAACCCGACCAAAGGAAAATCGAAGCAATTGCCAACATGCCATCACCGTCCAACAAAACGGAGCTACAGAGATTCCTCGGTATGGTTACATACCTTGGGAAGTTCGTGCCAAACCTTTCTGACGAGACAGCCCCCCTGAGACAGCTGTTAGAAAAAGACGTCATCTGGCACTTTGACGAGCGTCATGATAAGGCAGTGAAAACCCTAAAAGGCCTTGTCACCAGCAGTCCTGTTCTCGCCTACTTTGACCCCGTTCTACCTCTGAGAATCACAGCAGATGCGTCAAAGACAGGTCTCGGCGCGGTAATGGAGCAACAGCATTCAGACAGATGGAAACCAATTGCATTCGCAAGCAGAGCCTTGACCCAGTGTGAACAAAACTACGCCCAAATCGAGAAGGAAACGCTGGCCATTGTGTTTGCTTGTGAACGGTTCCATGAATATGCGTATGGCAGGCCCGTAATGGTGCGATCAGACCACAAGCCTCTCAAAGCTATCTTCGCCAAACCACTCAGCAAGGCACCACCCCGAATTCAGAGACTACTTCTGAGACTACAAAGATATGACATCCAAGTCGAATTCACTCCTGGAACAGACATTCCAGTCGCTGATACACTCAGCAGGGCATACCTGACGCAATATCAACAGCCAGAGATTCCCGAAGAAGACATCACCTGCCATGTACACTCAGTGCTTCACAGCCTACCAATCACCACAGCCAAACTAGAAGAATTTAAGAAGGAAACTAGGACAGACGCAACCTTACAACAGTTGAAACAACTAATTATCGACGGGTGTCCACCAGACAAAAGACACCTCCCAGACGCAGTTAAGCCCTACATTACATACATAGATGAAATCTCTGATGCTGAAGGTATACTCTTACGAGGAAATCGAATCATAGTACCGTCTTCAATGAGAAAGGAAATGAAGGCAAGAATCCATGAAGGGCATTTAGGAATTGAAAGATGTAAGACCCGTGCACGCGAAGTACTCTTCTGGCCCGGAATGGCGACCGAGATAGTAGACATGGTTTCACGCTGTGAAACTTGTCTTCAGTCAAGAAAAAGACAGCCACGAGAACCTCTCATTCCGCTCCCCCCAACCACCGATGCTTGGAGTAGAGTGGCATGTGACCTTTTCCACATGAGTGGAAAGGACTATCTCTTGATAGTAGACTATCACACCAACTATCCAGAAGTGAGTCTATTACCTGAGATCTCTAGTGCAGCAGTAATCAGACATACTAAATCAATATTTGCGAGACATGGCATACCAGACACAGTAATCACCGACAATGGTCCTCAATTCTCTTGCAAGGAGTATCGTGATTTTGCGAAACAATGGGAGTTTGAGCACACAACCAGCAGTCCAAGGCACCCCAGGTCTAATGGCAAGGTTGAGCGTACCGTGCAAACGGTTAAAACCCTCCTAAAGAAGGCGACAAAATCCGGTGAGGATCCATACCTAGCCTTACTAAACTTCCGCGCCTGCACCAGTCCTGACGGCACTCCAGCACCTGCAATGGGACTCATGAAGAGAAACCTAAGGACACGCCTTCCATCCATAACTAAGGAACAGCAGAGGTCACTGAAGGCAGCTAAGCAGAAGCAATACTACGATAGAGGAACTAGGACTCTCACAGAGATTCCAAAGGGAATGAACGTCAAAATACATGATGGAAACAGCTGGAGTATTCAGGGACAAGTACTTGAAAAGGCTGACACACCTCGATCCTACATTGTGCAAACAGAGTCTGGCAGACAACTTAGAAGGAACCGTCAAGATCTACTGGCCGTGCCCGAGTTCCAACCACCAGCCGAGGAACCAAGACAACCCGAGTGTGACGTCCCAAGCACCTCACCCAAAGAACTTGATATCCCAAGTCCAGATGGACCGCCAGACAACCCTCAAGAACGGAGCCCATATGTGACTCGATTTGGCAGGGTAGTCAGACCACCTGTAAGATTTCAGGACACTTGAGATACTCCAAAGTAGACTCAAGGTTATTTACCTTAGTTACTATACATAGAAACATTAACACTTATAATCAATGACTGGAGATACTGTTTTGTTGTTACTGTTCATAAACTTCCCAGAAGGGGAGATGTCACGATCATACTTGATATATGATACTAGTATATGTAAATAGATATGTTTGAAGAGCCGGAGAGCTCACTTGAATAAAGACACGCAAGCAAGAGTACGCCAGTGTATTTTATAATCATTACACTGCTCAGCCTAATATACAAATTGGTCAAAATTCCTTAAAACAAGTTACTCATAGCAAGATTCTCGGTGTGGAAATTGACCAGTTTTTGTCTTGGAATGAGCACGTTGATAACATAGTTAAAAAGATTACGTCCGGTATAGGAGCAATCAGAAAGATAAGAGATTGCGTTGACAGAGAAACTCTGGTCAGCATTTATAATGCTATAGTGCAGCCGCATTTTAACTACTGCAGTGAGGTTTGGGACACCCTTGGTGAGGGTCATTCTAATCGCCTTCAGAAATTACAAAACAGATCTGCACGTATAATTACTCGTATGAGGAACGAAACTCCTCACCAAGAAGCTAGCTCTAAGAGCTCTAGGTTGGGAACCTCTCAAAAATCAAAGAGAGAAAACCAAGGCCAAACAAATGTATAAAATACTAAACGGAATGGCCCCAAAGTGCCTAGCGCGCCTTTTTACTAAGAAACAAGATGTTACAAATTATAACTTAAGGGGTTCCGATACCCTGCTGCAGTTACCTCTTCCAAAAACAATGAGCGGGAAAAGGAGCTTTTCTTATGATGGGGCTAAACTGTGGAATAAGCTCCCTGAAAAACTACGAAATGCTAAAACTTTAGATTTATTCAAATCTCAAATTACCACTCACACTGGTATTCCTTAGTTTTCATTTTACTCTAACAATAAATTCGTCTTTATTTCTAAGATTTTTAATTTAGTATGATATATTATATAGTAATTTAATAATAGTAATTGCAATATTTATCTAGATATTAATTAATCTATTTTTATTTTTATCTTTTTGTAATCCACACGCCCCTTGTGGAAAACAGCGATAGTTGACGGGGCAAGCGTGTTAAAATAAAGTATACCTAACCTGTTCAGTGTCTGTGACTTTGAGGTCAATTCACGCCGAAAATCGACCAAAAACAAAAACAAAGTATTTTTTTCACTTAAGATTATTTCTTTTTGCTATTATACTTGAATACTGCTGAGTTATCTTAGATAATTTAGGCTTGAAAGCCGTGACTTTTTTCACTTTTGGAAGTACGGTCCATAGAGGTAGGTGATTCAACTTTGCTTTTTATCAAAATCGCAAAAACTTCTCAGCTTATATATTAACATTTGTACGTTTTATTTTGTATAAATATCACTCGTGGTATTTATGGCAAATATAATTACAAACCATGTTTTATTTATAGAAATTTGCTGATAATTTTCAAAACACGAATCCCTATTTTCTCTACTCACCTTCTATCACTATTAGAAGGTGAGTAGAGGAGCCAATCAGAATGCGAGATTTGCATTAGAATACTAGTAGATTTTTACTAATTATATATATAGCTGCCTCTAAATCACATATTGCCAACAGATAGATTGGTCTTTAATTTTGGTTAACTGTCCAATTTTTCTTAAATTGAACACTTGAAAATGGACAGTTTACCAAAAAATAGAGATAAGTGCTCATAATAGCGGAGCTCCCGCGCGGGCCGAAGGCCCGCGCGAGCGGAGCACCATACCTAAGAAAAAATGGTAACCCATCGAGTTGATTTTTCATGGACACACAGGGAGCCCAACGGCTGTACGTCCGTCCGTACATACATACATACATACATACATACGTCCGTACATACGTCCGTGTACATCGCGATGCTGATTGGCTGATTGCTTTTTGGCGCCAACTTGACGCGCGCTGACACTTTGAAAACTGAAAATTTGTAAAAATTTAGCGATTTTGATGAACATTAATCTGTGCCAATCTTGACAGGTTAAAGCGAAAAAAACCGTACGTTTGAATTTTTTTCGGGCCTGGTGTCGTTTCAAAAACTGCTCGAAAGACGAAAGACACAGAGGATATTTTCAAAGTTGGACGACTTTTTAGTTGGATTCGTAGTTTAAAAAAATTCCTCATAATGAATAAGTCATTGAGGATCGTGTATTCTTCGTTTCGTGAAGATGCCTTCAATAAAGCTGCTTAAAAATCTAGCCAAAGTTGGAAATAAATCAAGAATCGTCTGCATTGAGCGTGAAACAAGGACCAGTATGCTTCGAAAAGACAACAAGGAAAGCACTTCAAGGTAAAGACCCTGGCCAGAAAATGATATCAAAAAGTCTCTTGTACCTATATTTGATCTTTTATCTTTGATTTGGGATTGATGACTTAAAAAAAACCTTTTATGCACGTTGAACTGTGGCCAAGTTTAAAGAAACACTCGATCAAGCCTTACATGAAAATAATGTACAACGACATTTTGTTTTACGGTGAACTTTTTGCACTAGTTCTAATAATAATAAAATTAGTAAAAAAATTGATTTTGAACTTATTTCAACCCCACTAATGTGTAAATACAGCTCAAGTTTTGGTCTGGAATTTAATGAAACAATTGACAGGAAAAAAAGAAGGAATTTTGCCATGCAAACTAGAATTGTTTTTATACTTTATTCATCTGGATGAAGTTGCTCAGTGAGCCCTGTGAAGCCTTAAATACAGACTGAAAATGCTTAATTCCTTGTTTTCTTGTTATTTCAATTAGCTGTTTTTATAATCACTTTAAATTGTATTATCAGTGTAATCTGGAAGAGAAAAGTGGGAGACAAGTATTCGCCTAGCTAGTGTGTCATTCTTTTCTACATTAAATAACAAAACAAAATAACAACAACAACCACAAAAAACAAGATGTCACAAATATAGTGAAGACAGACAAATCAATATATGTTGTTCTGTAATATTCAGGATGTCGAAAAGGTTTAATTACTTGTATCAATTTAAAAAAATGTTTTGGAGATTTTGCTTTCTATTTCTGAAAATTATGAACCCTTACAAAGTCAGTTATGAAATCTGACAGTGAATCTGAATATTAAAATTTACTGTAACAAAGGTCACTGAGCATACAAGCCCATACAATATACAAACCAAAACCAAAACTTATTTTAAAAATGCTTTTTAAATAATCTTCATTTCAACTTTTTCAATTACCACAGGAAGCCCAATTCATTTGAATCAAGAACATAAAAAAATTAAAATTGAAATTGGAGCTTTGCTTTTAGGTAGTAGTTGTTTTGAGTTGTTTTACAATTTCATCTAAAGTCATGATTAGTGTAACCTGGAAGAGAGAATTCTTGTTTCGTGTAAAGACAACTATTTATCAGTGTCATTCTACTCTACATAATACAAGAAAAACCAAGATGCCACAATACTGTCAAGACAGAAAAATCTAAATATAATTTTCTGCAATGTCTAATTGTTTAATTGAAGGATGTTGAATTAGGTTCAGTATTTATGTGAATGAAATCAGTTTGAGGGATTTTTGCATCCTATTTCTGAGAATTATGAAGCACTACTACTAAGTCAATTATAAAATCTGACACAAATATCTGAATAAATATCACTATGGTCACTGAGTTGAAAGCCTTATAATTCTCAGGAGACTGAAGGGCAAGAAATAAAGCTTGATCTATAGTCTTTATTTCAACTTTTACAACAAAATGCAATATTTGTTTGCCTATTACCACAGCAAGCCCAATTCATTTGAATCAAAAACGTCAAAATAAAACAAAGTATTTAAAATTATTATTATATTTAAATGGGAGCTCCGCTATTAGGTAGTACCTAATTTTTATATTATACAGAATACACATAAATACAATTACAGCTATTTCAAAAAACGTTGAATACTGAATACTGCATTCTGCATATTGAATAGTGCATTCAAAGACCAAAATGCCTTGTAGGTCAGTTTGTTTTGGAGATGACATAGTGAAAATCCTCTATAACAGCTATAACTAAGGCAAATAAGTGGCAAAACGACAATGGAAATGATCAACAATGCAATTTGTAAGTCTTGGAATGCACTATTCAGTATGCAGAATGCAGAATTCAGTATTCAACTCTGATTGGCTGAAGTCGAAATACAACGAGACATGATGAGTGAGCTTAAAAAAAGATTGTTTTTCTTTTACAAAACAGGGCTTTTCTTTTTTTTCTGATAATTATCAGTATAGCTAAGCATTAAGTTTTACGTTATAGTCGGAAATAAGTAACTACTTCGAAGAAAAATGGCAAAAAAAGATCAATGAATGAATAACTTTCGAAGTGCTGTGTGCGCGCGCTGCTGCCAACGCCTGCTAGCTAGGCCTGATAAAGCGCCTGCTACGCTGCTACGTTAACTCACAACAATAGTGAAGAAATGGCCAACACTCAGCGTACGTGCGAGAGTCGCATGAGGCGTATCATATTTTTTTGATATGATTTGATGGACGGTATATCAAAGCATCCTAGGCCTAGACACTTTTCGTTTTTTTCTTTAAGTACTACTTAATTTTGTCAAGTGCTTGTCTGAAAACTAGATATATGATAATTTGATACTATTATGACTTACCAAAATAAGAACTGGTCCTAGACACAACTGGGCTCTTGCAAACACGCTATGGTACTATTAAGTGGTCTAAGTGCGTATCTTATAATTTTGGTGTTTGTAGACTTTGCGGTACATTGTAGGATATCAAAACATCTAATTAAAAGTGATATCAAAGTCAAAATATCATGTTATTATCAAATTAAGATTCTAAGAAGAAATGTCTTTAATTGAAGTTAAAATATCAAAAATTGTATACGTATATGATATTTTGATACTGTGCAATACGGCGCCACTCTCTCAAAAAAGACTGCATGAGTGATAAAAAATTGAGTGATAAAAAATCGTACACCTCGAAGTTCACGATCAGAATATAATTTAAATTTTGCTAATGTTACTGTCAAAGATTTCACTAGTACTACATGTACAATAGTAAGATTTTATTTTGTACCCAAAAGGAAGATTTAAACCGAAGTACTGGATGACTAATTAAATGGTTAGTGTTTTCATGTTCCAATGATAATTTTTTTAATTCTTCGAAAGAAAAGTCTGGCGTTCAGTTACATGTAATTAATGTGATCATTAGGTTATTTTTTCTTGCCCTGTCAGTTACTGTCAAAATAAGTTGTTTCCTGGGAGCTATGATGTAAAAAACTCAACTGAATTATTCCACTTGATACTACAAAAGTTGAAAACATCTAGTTTTTGCAAATTATTGTTCAGACGACATCGAAAAGACAACTAAAAACTGAGCAACTGATTGATCAAGAAATGAATAGGACAAGAACCTTTGTTCTGGTTGTGTTTGTGGTTCTGGCAGGTATGGAGTACATGGCTAATTAAACATTTAAGTTTTTCATTTTTGTTCAGTTTTCTTAACCAAAATATGTTCACTTCGCTGTTACACTGTAATTTCACTTAGATAAATAAGGAAAATATTTGTTTCGCAACAGTTTTTCAGACAAGTGCCAAAACAATTGTTCAGCCGCGGCAGGGATTTTGCCTTCTTCCACCAGTCTGGCCTGGCAAACAATGTTTGGCCTACAGGCCTATGTTTTACTACAACAAATGGTCGGGTAATTGTGAATTGGTCATCTACGGAGGATGCAGAGGGACCAAAAACAGGTTCAATACCATCGACGAATGCGTCCGTGCATGCGTTTTGCTGCGGGTCAAATAAGGTAAAGAGTACTGCCTATAAAGTATATCAGTTCATATTTTTTGCTAAAAATGAAGGAAATGTAGTCGATATATCTCACGAAGTTTGACGGTTTTCAAATAAACATTTTATGAATCAAAGTATAAAAGACAAGTGGAGGTACAAAATTGACCATATATGGTTTTGGGTCTCAACTCTCCCGTCTTTTGCTAATTGAAAATATATTTTCCATATACCTTGTAGAATAATTAAACCAAATTCACAAGAGAGAGACAATTTGGACTGAAAGAAATTTATTATTCATTCAAAGTATTTCTCCGTCTCTGATTGGCTTTTGAGCCAAAGAAACTCTCCAGAAAATTTTCCATACCAGCTACCAATGACCAAATTTGGAAGATTCACGTCAATCGTCCAAAAATTATTGGCGGATCATTAATTAATATTTACGTCACGCAGTCGAGCTAGAGCGGGAAAATGGGTTCTATCATTTCTGTAAGATTTTACTCCGATAGCGAGGAGAAAGCAGTCAAATTTATAACCAAGAAGACAGAGAAAATACGAAGGAAAACAGCGAGAATATAATGCAAACTACTTTTCGAAAAGCACTTTCATGGAAGAAAAACGACATGCATCGGATTTTGTGCTTTAAAACTGCTGTGGACCGTTTCTCATGCAGTTTAATTTTATCAAAAGATGTTAAAATATTTTGAATTAATAATAAAACAATTATTGAATCCTCTTTTCGTATGATATTAAGAATTATGCAGACCTTAGAAGGTGATGTTATCTTTCTCAGCCGCCTTTGGCTTCACAGGGGCGTATCTAGGATTTTTCAAAGGAGGGGCACAATTTCCACTTTTTAAAACTCTACACCTTCCCTTCTATGTTCCTATTTTTATATTTTCTATCGTTCCCCTGACTTAGAAAGGGGGCTCACGGGCACCCTAGGACCCCCCTCTAGATACGCCCCTGGCTTCAGCAGCCAACACCCTCTTTGGTCTGCATAATTCTTCATATCACTCTCACCTACAATAATTGTCAAATATTCTTACGTTGCCCTAAACAGTACACAGGACAAAACTCTTTTGCATTACCTTTTTCCCAATTAATGGAAAACAATATTCAAGCAGTGCTGGTATCACGTACAATTGTGTTAATACTGGCCCCCGTTTCCGAGCAAGCGTAGCTTACAAGCACTCCGCGTAAAGTCGTATCTAACAAGCGCCTTATTGAATACTAGAAAAAAAAAAAAGAAAAAAAAAAAAAAAAAAGAAAAAGAAAAAGAAAAAGAAAAAGAAAAAGAAAAAAAAAAAGAAAAATGAAATAATTGCACCTTAGAATTTACTGGCTTTTTTAAGAAAAAGAAAATAGTCCAATTTTTGGATTTACTAGTACGTACCCGTAAACCTAACGGACGCTTTGTGAAATTGGGGCCCGCTATAGTTAAAACTTATGAAATGCAACACATGGAAAATGTTTCCTTTATCAAAATGACAAAATAGAACGAAAGTTCGAAAAATATGCACCATTTTGCTGCTGCTCTTCTTTCGAGGAAGGATATTTTCAATGCGTTGTCTACCCATGCAGCTTCTAAATTTATATTTGATATGTTTTCTTTCTTTTAACTTTTTTCAGTCTAACCAGAAGCGAAAAAAAAAAAAAACCTGTGGAAATCGTGTAGTAGGAACGAGAACGGGAATTCATATGTTTTCAAAAATATCACATCGCAACAAGAGACCATAATACTAAGAGAGCGAAGCTCAGTATTGATGTCTGTGCCATGTTCGTGGCGGCTAAGGCTATTTTTAGTAACTTCGCCATCGCGCGCGCAAGTCCCTCCACCAATAGAATTTGATTTTTGACGTGCGCGCGGACGGGACCGTTTGAATTCTATTGTTTAAGAGCCTTGCGCGCGCGATGGCGAAGTTACTAAAAATAGCCTTAGCCGCCACGAACATGGCACAGACATCAATACTGAGCTTCGCTCTCTTAGTATTATGGTCTCTTGATCGCAATAAATAAAATGAGGAGGTGATTTGGGATATTATGCCAAAGTGCCTGATTTTGGCACCGAAAATAAAACCAGAGTTACTAGCTGAGGAGCCCTCTAATTATTTAAAAAAACTTTACTTTAAAATGACGTGGCAGAGACACTTTTTGAAAAAAAGTTGCTTTCTTGTGTTTTTTTACCATGTTTCGTTGCCACACCATGAACAACCTTTTCTGAGAATTATATATTGTAGTGCGTACACTTCAGCAAGCGGGAGAGCTACCTGTCTTGGATGAACTTCAACAATATATTTCTCTTAGCGTCTATTGTTTGCTCATACGCCATGACTAGCATTTTTTATCTTTTATTCAGAACTCAAGGTACTTGCGTTTGTAGAATAGAAAGAATAACTTAAAACAATTAAAAAAGAAAGAAAGTAAGAAAGCAAGAAATTAAGAAAGAAGAAAAGAAAATTAAAAAAATTTTTAACAGTTCAATTTTCATTGAATTTGACGAACTCATGTTCAAGATTAAATAGGTGTAAAAACACCTACAACCCTAGGATCGGGAGCCTGATAGAGACACAGTGACAATTATTACAAGATGTGAAAGTGTTGTTGTGATTAGCATGGGGCTATTTTTAGATAATCGCTTTGCGACCTCCAGCCACAAGTGCAGCGCGCGCTGAACAGAACGTTCATTTATTGACACATAAGTTGCATATGTTGTTATATATTATATGTAGTTATGTGGTGTTATGTTTATGCTATGTATCTTAAAATTCCGTGTTGTACGTCTTAACTATTTTAGCGATAAACAGCGTTCACGTTATGCCTAAACTATATAAAGCATATTTTCTAATAGGAGATGAATCCAAATCAGTACGTATAGAATACATTTTCAAAAAGCTAATAATTGCCATACTCAATCAACATGAAACTAAACAGATGCCATTAACATTATTATTTTTACGCTTGCTAGAGACCCATCCAAGAATTGCGATGAAAAGGCCCTCGGAAGAAAGCTAAAGTTATAAAGATATAAGATAACACGTAAAAGACAGGGCGAGATAAAAACTGCTCTTCCAATTGTTACTAATATGTCTGATGGGGCAAATAATAAAATTGGACAAGAATTGAATATGATGTCTCTTTTTTGACTCTACTGCGTGAAAAATGCAGCAACAGTATCAGTCGATATTGAAACTCGATACCGTTTAGATACCCTGGGTGTCTATTTAAGAGAGGCGTTTATTTCAGCATTCTACTTTCAGCTTTTCTTTAATTTTCTATCGAGAGTGATTATTTTTTTCTCAGTGGTCACCTTTGCTAGCTAGTTGCTACGCTCAGCCCCACAAACTCAACAATTTCTGGGTGTTTTTGGATACTTTAACACCGGGGCTATGCTTTATTAGACTGGAATCAGCACGCGGCACGGTTACAGAATTTCGAATGCTTTAATTCTATAGGCATCACGTTACTAATGGTATTGACACGGCCAGGGTATATAAAGGCGCAGTCCGTTTCACTGATTTTTGCGAGTTTTAAAATTCGAATTCTCACGTGATCTGCGCACAGGTAGCCCAAGCTGTGCATCTGTATATGAAATATATGGGATTCCACGATCGATTTGCTGAAAAATAAATTTTGAATAAATAAACAATTTGGACTCATGATACTGTTGTGCTTGTCTTTCTGTGTATTTCTGTGAAGTTTCAAGCCGTTTCGTGCTCATTTGAGGGAGTTATAGCGATTTGAATTTTTCTCCCTTCATGTACATATATTACCTGTGATCTGCGCGCATGGGCACAAAAATAAGTTGGCACAACTGAAATAAATTACCGCAAAAGATTTTCTTCGAAAAAATATACCCTATAGTCGAAATTATAACACACCAAGAGACTGTATTATGGTCTCTTGCACATATCAACCGTTTTCTGCCGACACGCAGCTCCTGTATCCCATTTTAATCGCAAAACATCTCGGCCGCTCAACTGTACAAACAAAACAACGAAATTACGTTAAAAACCAACCTTCAGAAATTTACGGCAGTTATACTACAGTCACTACATTACAAACTGCTAAAAATTGTACGTGACATAGGTTTTAGGTTTTTGCAACCGAGTTTGTTCCTTCGTTTTTTGTTGGGAATATCGCGATATAGAACGTGTCACGTACAATTTTTAGCAGTTTGTAATGTAGTGACTGTAGTAACTGCCGTAAATTTCTGAAGCTATTCACGCAGAACACAAAAAAATCGCTAATCCCGCAAAAAATAGTCGAATCCCCATAAGGGTACTGTAAATTCCGTATGTACGTAACTCAGATAATTTTCAGCATTCTTTCAAATAGAAACTAAAAATTCTTCGTTATTTCATTTGCGAACCTTTATCGCTGTCCCTCTTTTTAATTTCATAACTTCTTCGGAAACACTACGAGTACTGGGGACACAGGGAGCCCAAGCTATACTTCTGAGTGATATCTGAAGAGGAGAAAATGATTTAAAATAAACTGTTGAAACCTGTTGTGTATTATTTATTTGATCTGCCATATATTATTACTATGGAGGGGGATTTTTTAAAAATCGTTTTTTTAGATCAAATAAATAATACACATCACTCAGAAGTATAGCTTGGGCTCCTGTGCTGGGGAGTTCTGGACGGCGCGCGCGCGCATGGGGAACATCACTTGAAATTTGGCGCGAAATTGGGTAAATAGCCAAAATGGCGGCCACGGGCCGGGGATTGAGCTGTTTATAGATGCCTCCACGATTTTGCATGAGCTTTTAACTGGCATGTTGCTACACAGTGGTCTTACAAGGCATGGTGAGTTAAATTCAATCTCATTTAACGTTGAATTTTATTTATTTTGTAAACTGTGGTGATGCAGTCGCTAACTACTAGAACGCCAAACTTTCACACACGTAAAATAAACACGTTATTTCTACTTTTTCTTTCATCTTTATCGAATGCCACGTACATGTATGGTCGTGAGAAATCAATGGCGACAGAATTAACATTAATAGTGCTAGTACTATAATAATTAAAGAAACTTTTAAGTTTCTTCTTTAAAAAGAAGTCACGGAGCGACTGATATAACTGACATCAATCTCTGAGGCTTTACAACGGTAAAGCAATCATTACATGCAAACATGAATTAGAATTTAATCCGAATTAAAAATAGCACACAATGTTTAGGGTAAAATCTATAATTATGGGCTTAAGATATTGCACTCAAAAGCTTTTTTAATGCATTAACTAGACGCCTAATAGGCGTTCACTCGGGCTACACCTGTGTATAGTACTTGGGGAGAAATGGAGAACAGAAGTTGATGGAAACCAGTTTGAATGTCAGTGTCTTTTGATTGCAAAAATGCATGACAAGTACTCCCAGAGTAGAACACAAATTATATTGGAGAGAAAGTAGTTTGTACATAATTGTACCACATCATGGTGGTTATTTTTAAAAATATACTGCTGGTCTTTTTAACATGCCAGACATATACAGTATACAGTCTGCTTTATTTTGTAAATGCCTACCAAATGATCCAATCTCACACAATTTAAATTTCTATTCTCTACTTATTTACTTTGATTTATGGAAACAAAACTTACAAACTGTGGCAGACTGTTTCGATATCCAAGTTAAAATGATTTTGATATTGCCGTTGTCACATTGGTAGATTCTAGAAGTACCACAGTTAACTTTCTATGAAATCATTTCAGTTTCTTAACACAACTTTTCGATACATGTATTACCATGTTTTTAATATGGAGCAGATCAATGATTATAGCAGTAGTCAGTTGCTGATGCTTTATTTGAAGAAGTGTAATGTCATACAATATATGCTCATTACCGATACCATATATAGCTCCTCCATGCACATCAATCTGATACTACTACATACAGTAATATCTTCAATTCAATCCATTTTATCTTGTTTCTGTGAACATGGTTGCAAAAAGCTTGTACAAATTTGTGGTTGAGTATCACTTTTCATTGATTGAAAATATCATTTTGTACATGTATTCTATTGCTAATATAAGGTCTCATAAACATTACTATCATTTCCATGATTATCCATCACTATATTTTTATCTGCTAACATTGAGCATGATTGACGATAAAGTGCATTCAATATATAAAAAATGACATTGTACAAAATACAGATATTTGCACTAAATATTTATGTTTTAAAATAATAAAAAATCATTTGTTTTCCATTGTTTATTTGGTGTAATTTTGCACCATTTACTAATTCCTGTTTCCTGGCTTAATTATTGAATACACCCTAGTCACCTTATTACGCAAAGGCAAGAATCTCCTAGTCTTTCTAGTTTTAACTAGAAAGAAACAAACATTGTAGATATTGTTAGTTAATTAGATCGTTTTTAACACGGCTCTCAGGAAGAGCATGACTGTAGACACCGTGTAAGCAAATATTATGTTCAAGCAGTAGTGAAATATTCTCCGTGTCTTACATGTCTGTCCTCAAGTGAAGTTCGCTGCCACAAATCGATCTGTATCGTGTTCTTGGACGATCAATACATTATAAGTTGATTACAACAGCTGGTAAGAAGGTCACCACTAAATTCGAGAATTCGATATTAACAATTAAAGCAAAGTATCTTGAGATTAAAAGCCAATAGTTCGAAAAAAATTCCGATTGATAGCGTCCGCCATTTTGTTCTCAATCTCTCGCGACCACAGGAAGCCTCGTGGTCAACAGTGTACCCCAAAGGCTTCTGGGTAATTTGCCCATTTGCGACGTTGATAGATAGATTGATAGATAGACCGAAAAGGTAAACCTAGACTCGAGCTACCACAGGTAGCCCGAGTAAAAATGCCACATCTAGTTAGACTCACACTGGGTACATGACACATGTACCCAATCCATGTGAGTTAATTTATGATCAACTATAAATGTGGCATTAATCGGGGGGAGTGTACTCTCCTACGTAGCTGGGATAGCTCTTTTGTTTTAACTCTTTTGTTTCAGTGTCCCCAGGGAAGAGAAAACAAAAGAGTCATCCTGGCTACCAGGGATAGCATCTTCATATGAGCACCCTCCAACAGGGAAAGCATAATCTGAGATTGAGACTTTGCCTGTTACTTGGTCCCAGAATTTAAATAAATTCTCTGTGGAATGTTACTGTTTGACCTTCTCATGGAAGTTATTTCTTTGGTTTCTGATTGGTCAACCCAATTTTAAGGTTACCAATTGGCTTCAAATCTACATAATTTTATGATAATCAACACAAGACCAAACAAGACCCACACTTTGTATAGCTCGATGTACTCTTTCTGACTATATGGGTCTTGTATTGATGTTCACAACATTAAGAAACCAGTGCCTTATCAGCTTGTAATCTGGCAATGTAAACAACCCTTAGAGTCTGCAGATATTGCAGTACATGGTCTAGACAGGGAGAACTGATAGCTGGTGACTCAAAATACATTTTATTGTAGTCATGACACGTACACTGTGAGTATATATTTTTGTCTTGTACCACAATTAATGAATTCATTAGCCTGAGCAACGTTTAAATTCTTATAAAGATTTTTAAATTTATTTTACAAAATACAGTATATCCAAATGAAAAATTTCATTTAGGACCAATCTAGGAACACCCCTACATTCCTGATTTTGGTCACTTTTTGGTCACCAAGGCAAGGGCAACTTAGCTAGTTCTATGATTGTGAACTCTGACTCTATCACCTCAGTCAGTGCATTGGTCTCAATTTGGTTATTTGCTTCCATCAATCAAAACAAGAAATCTAAAAATAATCATAAAGATACTTTTAAAAAAATGACCAAATGACCAAATATGATCTTTAGATGAATTATAATAGCTATATATTTAATATTGACTGTAAAGCTATTTTTGTAGCAAGTAATGTAAAAAAAATCTCTCTAGGACAGACAACCTGAGTGCGGATGTCTGTCATTGTTAATAACAAACAAACAAACAAACAAAACAACAACAAACAAACAAAAACAACAAACAAACAAACAAAAAACATCAACAACAACAAGCAAAAACAAAGCAAAGTAATGCAAAGCAAAGCAAAAGTACACAAAAGAAAATAGAACAAACAAACAAAAAACTATTCTGAATCCTGCCTTCCAAACACAATTAGAGGCTTTTCAATTGGACATTAAAAATATCAAAATATTATTACACGTTGTATAATGTTACATAATACAACCATATTTTTAAACATAATATGTACTATATTCTTTTAAATGTTTTCAGCTCAGGCTCAAATTTTTTATATTTTCAGCATAGGAAACTCCATGTGGACAAAGAATTACAATTTACAAGTCTATCATATATAGGTTCTACAATCCAGTTTTGCTTGGTAATGGCTGTACTGCTTGGTTTTCTTCAGTATATGGTGGAGGAGGTGTGTAAGGAACTTGTGCTAAAGGTAAGAACAGTAAATATATATTAAGCAATTAGAGCAACTAAATGACTACTACCTTCTTGTCAATAAACATTTGGCATCTCGGCAATGCATTGCATCTCAATTTCTACTCTTTAAATGGTGTATGACCTCCATCACATGCTGTAGGTAATGTACAGTGTAGAAGAGCACTTGAATCAATTTATTATATTTAGATATCAATAAAGACATTGTGCTAATAGTTATTGTTATGCTGACTCCTCATGTACTATAGTCCGTTAGACTACAAAATGAGTGAAATATAAACAGATTAAACAGATTATTATTTTATTAGAAGCTTAGAGCCTAAGTGGTCCTGGATTCACTAGTAGTAATAACGGTTTTTGAATTTTCATGTGTTTTATCTGTGCTGCCCAATCTCTTCTGAGATATCAAAAAATTGTCTCAGTACGTGTTACAGCTAAAATTGTTGCATTGCAACTTCCAATGTTGGTAAGGTTTTTGTCTAAATTATCAATCCATTATCATTCTTGGGGGTGGAGCTTAGTACATGAACTTGTTCAGTGATTGTTTTGTTTTGTTTTTGTTTTGAAATAAGCTCTGCCCCCAAATTGATTTGATGCAACAACTTCAGCATTAATTGAAATGTCCATGTGAATGTCTTTTTTAAAATCATCAAATCAACTGATTTCCCAATTTTCATTTCAGTCTTAACTCTATGTTTTGAAGGGTCAATGTTTGTGCAAATAGCTATACATACAGACTGTGATAACTATTAGGAAAGTGTATTGCTCTGTACTGACCATGAACTCTTGGATCATATAATGGTCCCCCTGCAGCAAACATATTTGGGTCAAAAGGTGGTGTCCCTTGTCCAGGTGAGGTTTGATGAGGATTTTGCCATGCTGGTTGATAGCCAGGACTTTGGTTATACTGGTAAAGTGGTTGAGGAGAAGAATTAGGGAGGACAACAAATCCACCTGGTGTAGTCTTTATGGATTACATAATAGAATATTAATAAAAATACACATATTTTGTGTGAAAGTCAAGACAAAACTTTCATTTCAAGGCAACCTAGGGATTGACATAATATAGAATAAGTGACTTTATTGATATCCAGATATTGGTATTGTGACTTCATTAATAGGCCATTTTAGATTTTTATGGGCTCCCCATTATTTGCCACTTGACATTCAAGGGATTTATTACCAGTGACATTTCAACATAATGTATGAATGCAGTGCAACAAACACATATTAAGTTAATTTCTGTACAGACCTGTTCCTGTGATTTGTCCTGAAATTCTTTACCAGGCATTAAGACTTTCATCCATGACACCATTTCCTCCTTAAAAATGAGTAAAAAAATCATGACTAAACTAAACTGCTCATCTTACAGCCATTATAATTATCAATAGCATGTGCAGGTTGTCAGAAATCTCTTGCTTGACTTTTGAATTTGCTGGACATCTGTATTTCTATGGCAACTGCACTCACACACTACCGCTACATCCTTATATTCTATGCATACATTTCTCAGCCTACTAGTTAATTTTACTGGGGATCAGAAAACCTGAGAACCCAAAGAAAAACCCGTAAGCAAGGGAGAGAACAAACTAAACAAACTCTAGTCGTGATGCCAAATTCAGGAAACAAACCCAACAGCTATGTGAAGCAAGGGTGCATGTATACACGTATGTATATTGTAGCTATTGGATTCTGAAGGTTTCTGACTTCTACTGTAAAGGCCTGAATAATCACATTTAATGACTATGGGATTACAATGCTTTATACAATTATATTACATGTACTTACAGCTGAATCTGCTTGAAGAAACCATACAATCCCAGATTTAGTGTGTAATTCAAAAACATTATGCTTCCCTTCAAATTGAACACTTTCCTTCACATCAGATATATCTCCTCTTGTTATACTACCAATTGGTTGTGGAGACTTAAATAGAACACAGGACATTCATAAGGGAATTAAATGATACAATTCATAAATTTAAAATGTATTTGGTGAGTCAGAGCATTTTACCAAAGTCAGGGAGTGATTGCAGAATACTCCACAAATGTATAACTTTTGTAGAGGCACTTTTTGTAGAACGTGTCAAACACAATACATTTACATATATTTTTTATGCAAATATATTGTGGGATTTTCTGCAATCTAGTAGTCAAAAGAATGGTGACAATTTAGCATGAAACTACCATTGATTTATATGACAAATAAAGTAAGAAACCAGGAACTTCAACCCCAACTTTGTGACTAAATTGCTGGTTGGAATCAAAGTGTAGTCTGTGATAAAATACATGTACTGTACAATGTAATTAAATAAATAAAGTCTGTAAAATAATACTTACATGTGGTGCTTCAAAATAATGAAAGTAGCTTCTTTCTAATTTAAAATGTCTTCTACACCAACCAAGTAGAAAGTTTCTATATTTCTTTAGGTTGCCTTCTTTCTATATTCAAAACAACAAAATGTTTCAATTTAAAGATAAAATAAATGTAGAAATACAGTTTAATTAATATAATTTTAACATCGAATATAATATCAAATTGGTATGTGTACCAAGCCTGTTTTGACTGGGAATCTTGTGTAATAATTTTTATTGTTGCTCCAGCACTTACACAAAGACTATGTTGGCACAGAATCCTATGAATACTTGGATTAGTTGTTCTGATATTGTTTCACAAATCAAACAGATTCCATTCTATGGATCTGACAGTATACTCTAATAGATGCATGGAAGATGCCGTAACAATTTGGTGAGAACAACAGTCATCAGTTGAATTTTGTGGCACTTTTTTGTTTTCACTACTATTAGAGTTTATGTAATATTTGGCATATTACATTGTGCTCTGATTGGTCAAGAACCATGTGTGATTACAGTGCATCATTGAATTTTACACACCCTCTGATTGGCTAGAATGTTTTTTTAAATATCATTACAGCCAAAATCGTTGCATTGCGACCAGCAAATTACAAATTTTGTTTTGATTTTGGGTTTTTCTGAGCCGTCAATCAGTTTGGGGGCGGAGTTTCTTTCAAAGCAACCAATCACTGAACAAGTTTGTGAAAGCTCCGGCCCCAAGAATGATGGACGGATCAGAAAAGACCAAAATCTTACTGATTTTAGAGGTCGTGATCGTGATGCAATGATTTTTGCTGTATTATATAAAACAAATAGATTTCATTCCAATGGCATGTGTGCACTCTAATCAATACATAGAAGACGTCAAAATGTGGTGGGAACAGCAGTCACACTACTTGACTTCATCTTGCATCTTTGTTCTCACCACATTTTGGCATCATCTGTGCATCTATTCAAGTACAGACACACTTAAAAATGGAATCTATTTGTTGGACATGCTACAACTAAGCTAATAATATGATGAGTTTGATAATTGAATATCTGAGGACTTTCTATAGACCCATACCATGCTAATAGTATAAACTACCTCTAGAAAATGTTGAAATACTGCATTCACTTCCATGTGTAACAGAAAGCCAACAAGGCATATAGTGTATGAGAAGTAATTCTAATGTCAGTGAGTGTCATAACCCAGCAATAACTTATGATGCAGTGAATGACAAGCATATTTTGTAAGTTATTTGAAGTATGTTGCAAACTCAATGAGCTCAATATACAACACACTTCTTGCTTATTTCATTTAAGTTAACTTATTTAAGCTAATACATGTAAGTTATGTTATCATCGATCATTTGGGTTCGTAAAGAGGCCTTGTACGTGATATACGTCTCTGTTCATGGCTTCAGTAACTTTTAGCATTAGAAATATGGACAAGCATGAATATGGTAAAGTGAGTTCTAGAATATTATTTTATCAAGTGCTTTAATTCGTTAGCAGCTATGATGAGCAATAATGATTGTTGATCAATGATTCTGTGTACATGTACACACTTGCAAACGAGTAAAACTATTTCTAATCGTCTTACCGTCGGTCTGGGTTGACTCATGGCATCTGAAAGCAGTTTAGAGTACCCTTCAGTCTATTCTATCACGTATTTTGTCCGACTATCTCATCATTGGAACTTTCAAATAACGCAGTGATTTATTTTCCCCGGTTATTTTCGTACATGAAATCATTGAAGAAACAAATACAAAATGGCGTCCTGTAGTGAAAAACCGCTGACTGCATGATTTCCCATGGATCATAGCGAGTAGCCGAGTCGAACCGAATATGATGACGTCACTACAATTAAACATGCCTTTGAAAGAGAAGGGTGTTATTTGGAAGGGCAAAAGTGTAGCGTGAGAACAAAAAAAAGTCAAATTCAATTTAGAATTTGATGAATTTGTCAGACCAAAATTAGTAGAAACCGTGAATTTTCAGATAAAGATCGTCCATTTTCAGATTTTTTTTCATTATGATTTTTTAATGAAATCACGGTGTACATTTTTCTGTAAAAACTTATAATTAATATCCTTTATTACATTACGGTCAACCTTCACTTTCCTCTACACAGATTGATTGGCTTTATAATTTATTTATTAAGTTATATCGATGTCTTTGGAATCCTGTTTCAGTAACGACAAGAGACCATAATACTAAGAGAGCGAAACTCAGTATTGATGTCAGTGCGATGTTCGTGGCGACTAAGGCTATTTTTAGTAACTTCGCTATCGCGCGCGCAAAGCTCTTAAACAACAGAAATCAAACGCCAAAAGCAAACAGTCCCGTCCGCGCGCACGTCAAAAATCAAATTCTACTGTTTCCGGAGATTCTGTCCGAGAGCCTTGCTTGCACGCGATGGCGTTGTTACTTAAAACAAGACGATATAAGTAGTGTTCACTTGGGCCACGAGGAAGCCCGAGTAACAAAGCTTGCTTGCAAAGGCCACTTGGGTAATTTTGCACTCCTGCATGCTTGTTCTTCGACAGGTAGCCCAGTAATGAACCTATATCTAATACATATTTAGAGTTAATAAATACTTCTTATTAACCTAAAGCGCGGTTATTATGGAAAAAAATATCAGACCGAGGTATTGACAATGCGGACCAAGCCCGTAGGGCTTTAATTGGTAAAGAAAGTACATTTTAGTCTAAGCTGAATTTGCATAGGCTTCGATTCTTACGCGTAGAATCAACAAACTAACAAGCTTGTATCAGTATGAATTATCCAAATTTTAAAATTGTTTAAAGTAGTTAAATTTACTGACGTTTTAAGCCTTCAAACTTGCCTCAAGGTTGTTCTTGAAATGGGAAATCAGTTTTGATGATCATCCAGCAAAAGAAAGAAAAAACCCCGTAAAATCCATAAACAGTCATTGGTATAACTCCTTGACTTATGCACTTAGAAATGTTCACGGATATTTATTCTTTTATTTACTTTTTCCGCTGTTAATTTATGAAATCATTCTTACGGTTACTGGACTTTGATTGGCTCTCCTATTTCCCCAAGGGTTTGGAACAATCGATTAGCATCACAATAAACTTCGCCGAATAGACTACCCCGATTAGACATTAAAATCATTAAGTGTCTAGGTAGCGCAGCGGTCTAAGGTGATATCTAAAGGTATGGATTAGGGTCCGGATATCGTCTCCCTCCCTGGTCTTCGGGCTAAGATAGCTGTTTTATGTAGCACCGGGATAGCGTGGATGGGGCCGAAATCTTTATCCTTAACGTAAGTCGATTCGATGTCTCAGATTCTTTGAATGTCTCGGGAGAATCGTCCCAAATTTCATTTTTAGCTTTTTCCTATCTTTTCAATTATCTAGTTATTCTTTCCCCATTTCCGGGGGGTCCAATTTAAGGGTTACCGATTCGAGCCCTATGTAGGTCGGAATATTTTTCTTTTTTTCCCTTTTTTCCCTTCCTTTTTACTGTCTTTTTTCTTTTTCGGTTTCTTAATGCTTAGATTTTAGCATTTTCTGTAATTTTTGAGTATTTTTAATTTTTTGCAATTTGTTTTAATATAAACTATACTATATTGTATTATTATTAATTTATTCAAATTTTGTTCTATTTATTTCTTGAATATATATTACCGGTTTTTACTTGACTGGTTTGTATTGTTTCTAACTTTAATAGCAATCTAATAATGCCCCTGTCAATTTAAACTCATTTGAGTAAATTAAAGGTACATTTTGTCTTCTTCTTATCGAGCCTCACCTTGTTCTATGAGCGAACGAATAACGAACGAATGGATGAAAGGATAAAGCAATGAACGAATCGAATAAATAAATGAGCGAGCAAACCACAGGCACTCCTGGCTCTGTTTCAGAGGGTATTTTACACGCTGACGCCCGCTATGAATATTAGTTTAGATTACCTGTGTCATGTGCCAATTTATTAAGACCACCAAGAGACCATTATACTAGCCGCAAGGCTCAAATGAAATGCCGAAAGAAAACGGTTCTGTCCGCGCGCACGTCAAAAATCAAATTCTATTGTTTGAGAGACTTGCGCGCGCGATGGCAAAGTTACTAAAAATAACCTTAGTCGCCACGAACATCGCACAAACATCAATACTAAGTTTCGCTCTCTTATTATTATGGTCTCTTGGTAACGATTGACTATTGGCATCCTTAGCCTTCCCCAAATGCAACTCCTATCCCTTAGAGAAATCCATTCGGAGGAGCTTGTTAAAAAATTCTTCGTAGAGCTTTGCCCCAATCAAGGTTTCTCGGAACACTGACCCTGTCAAAGCTATAGCTAACGAGTTTGATCATTAGCACAAGCGTGGAGTATAAGAACCTGCATAGCCCCGGCGGCCCAATCAAACTACTGTAAAAACGTTGTGGTTTAGTTCTGGAAGCATATTTCAAAGTGTATACCTATTAGTTAGTCGGTAAGATAACTTAACTGTCGAAGCAAAAGTATCTTCTAATTACCTCCCTCCCCATCTTTTTAATGAAATGTGCACATCAAATAATTACTAGAAATACCTACGAAACGACTACGCCCTTTGAAGAGTTTTTACACCAAACGAAAGCCAAACATTCTATCAGGCTTCCTGTTTGGGTGTATTTATCCTGTATTTTCCCAGTATAATTCCAATTTAATCTAACACTGTAGTTTTAACAAGGCAGGTCCCAGCATGGGAGGTTAGTTCGTTTGCCAATGATAATGGCCTAACTTCTTTTTATTTGTGTATATGTATATTTTTGTATGATCCATGTAATTCAAAGGTAATAAAGCAATAAAAAAGACAAAGTCAAAGTCTAGTGTGAAGCTTTGCAACAATTGAGGCAAATCCCAGTTTGAACGCTTGTCCCTGGGACTGAACTTCCTGATGAGAATGGACAGTATACGCGAGTAATTATCTCTGCAAAAAGTCCTTGCTTCAACATGCATGTTCTTACAACATGCCCCTATCGTGTTCCGACTTTTGCGAATTTTATTCAGCATGAATGTTCGTGTCACTGATAGCTAAATAATTTCAGCATGCAGCCAAATACCTTAAACGGACGAGTAGAAGTTAATCATGTCCGTATCATTGATGATTGAATTTGTAAGCAAAACTGTATCTTAGAGTCAGTGTTAGTTGTATATCCATATCCTTTGGAGTCACTCACAAGTTGTAAGTGGGCTTCAAATCATTTAGTAGTACAGCCTGTATTTGCAAATTCATTGTTGGTCAAAGTGCTCCTGAATGGGCTCTTGGCTCCAGACATTTTCTATGAGACTAAAAATAAATATTTTGCTTTTTTCCTATTTGTAGTGATTGAGACACCACTTGAACAATCTGATGAAGTTACAACAACACTAAGACATAAAACCCTGCCTACATTTTTTGACTACTTCAAAAGTTTAAGCTTAGTTACTATTTTTAACCGTCAAATTGAAATAGCAACACTTGACTTACAGTATCCATGTAAGCGGCTTTGTCATGCCTGCCGTAAGTCAATTTCAGTCGTTGTTGCTATTGTTGTCATTTTTTATTGAATTATATCAAATCAGTTGATTTCCATTAACCACACTTGATAATAACTTGCCAAAGTAATGATATTCGGAAGCCATAGGATCTTATTAGAAAACTAGGAACAGCAGTCATTTATGTGCGTGCAGTGCTACGTGTCGCCTCATTCCATAGTTCCTGCCATGCGAGACACTTTCTTGAACTTTCTTTCACGAGTGTTTACCGTTACTGAACGATTTTTAGGGATTGTTGATTAGAGAATTGGAAATGCCAGATTTCTCAATAGGCACAGAATGCCTTTTTTTCAAAACAAGCTATGAAACAGTGCTCTTTCTTTTTCAATAAGCAATAACTGTTTTTGGCTTGAAAATAATTTTAAATAGTTTTCAAAACAAATATTTAAAGCATTTCTGCATTGTGTTTATTTTGTGCTGTAGCAAATGATTTGTTCACGAATTAAGAACAAGATTTTAAAATACCAATAGGTTCCGGGCTTGTGAAATAAGAAACAGTAATAATAGTCTCAAAAAATATGAATTGATGCACTTAGAATACAAGGAAAGAAATTAAGCAGGGGTTAGTCCGAATCCGCTCCAAGCTGTGACGTACCCAGTGTGTAGGCAAAAAGAAAAAGAAAGAAAAAGAAAGAAAAAGAAAGAAAAAGAAAGAAAAAGAAAGAAAAACGGAAAAAAAGGGCAACACCATATATTTTGGTCGATCGGTCAGAGAGACCAATAAATATATAGTGAACTGCACTTTCTTTTAATGTTCTTTTATGAGAATAGAGCAGATTCTTTGCAAATGTCGAGACAAAATGATATATAAAGACCTACATTTCAAAATAAGTTTTAAAACAAAGTGATTTGGGAATCCTACAGCTGTATTATACTCAGGTCTTGGTCATTTAATTTGGTAAACAAAAATTATAATGGATGATTATGATGCTCATATAAGGTAAGTATATAATCATGACGAGAATGATAATAAGGTTATCCATAGCATAAATAAAAGTGACCAATATTAATTCACTGAATGCTTGGGTTGAAATAGCTGAAGTAGAACATCAGCCTTCAAATCGATCATAGCAGTCATCATGGCTTCGACTGCAAGATGTTTCTTTATTTTGGAAGTCATAGGACTTACAATATTTATACTGTGTATCGGTAAGTTCATACAAAAGTGTTTTTTATACGTTTTACGATGATTGGAAATTTACAATTTCTTGGAGTGGGCATTTATTTTAGTTGGCTCGCAATTGGAGACTAGAACATATATCATGCATCTTGAACAGAATAACGGAAAGTTGTAGAAACAATTAAGTCTAGAAAAAAAATCACAAAAAATGCGGTTGAGTTATTAAAGGAACTCGAAGCCAACCAATTACTCAAATGTCCCTTCTACTCAAAGTTTTTTTTCAAAAATATGTTAATTTTCCCAGTTTATTTATCAATATCTTGTTAATTTAGATCATCTCAAGAAAATATTCGTGACATTCGTTCTTAAATCAGTTGAGAAATATAGAAGAGGAAGATTTAATATTAAGAAAGCATTTCAGTTTCGAAGAGAGGCTTGGATTTGAAATCTATGTAAACCTGCAGTAAGCAGCCTTTTTCTGCATTTTTGTTCGGGTTGGTCTGTCAATTTAGTATTCATATTTCATTATTACGTTAGCTAGTGACAATATTTCACACGGTCACCAATTTCAGGACCATTAAAAATCAAGCATTTTTTAAGCTGAACATTTGGTACGTGACAGTATTTTCCAACGGTGTTCACTGATGCCTCAAAGTGGCTGAAAGCAACATCGTACCACCACATTCCGTTTCCTTTCATTTTGCATTGTGACGTCAAGAAGAAGGATCTAGCCATTACATTACTCGTACAAGGTCCTAATTCCCTATTAGAACTCTCTTGCTTTTAAAGCAAAGATTGATTTCTGAGAGACTTGAATCGGATTGATTTAACAGAGTAAAATCTAGTGGCAACATCAAAAATTCTATTACTTTGCCACGAAAGGTACCGTGGCCATCCATTTTCATTTTTACACTAAGTTAGTCCGTCAAACAGTGCGATTTTGTTCTTGCAAGTTAAAATAACAAGTTAACTCACTTAATCATAAAATCAAAGTTAATTTTCAAAAATGTTTTTTAGAGCATTTGGCTGCTACAACATGGTAACGGCATGGTTGCTTGCTTCACACAGTAAGCAAAACATACTTCATCCAGTTTGATCGGATGAGTTATAGCCGTGCCTTCATATTAAGTTCGCTATGATTGATATCTCTTCAGATGCCATTCCCATATAATTGTTTGATTTTAATCAAACATACTGAGAATAACGTGTACCTATTGGAATGTAAGTTTGTTCTAAGTTCAAGTTTGTTGATGCTCTGACTTACCAAACGTGTCGTCTCCTCAGTATTACAGTTAGATGAGGAACAGCACTATGCATAAAAAGATTTAATACACGTCAAGTATACACTCATCAATTTCTTTAAAAATGGGAAAAATATTAAGGCCATATTTGCCATTCCAAATTGCAGAATCACGTTGAAGTCATAGTAACTGGCCATGGTGTGAGGGACAAACTTTTCAAAATTTATCTCAGCACATGGCACAGTGTAAAAAAATTGCAATAAAGCTGAATGAGCAATCAGTATAGCTAGAAAGTAAACATAATCAGTAATCCAGATGTTTGATGATTTTGGTAGTGTCTTTCGCAGCCCTATGTTATTTGCCTCGCTCCAATTCCCCAAAGATCCAATTGGAAGTAGAGGAAATGAAGCGAGACTATAAATAACGGCTGTAAGTTTGGTTATTGCAAAACAAAACAAAAGCATCCCTTCAACTTGCTTACAACTGTTGCGTGCGACAAGAACAAAAGGTTGTAGGATTTTAAAACATGTTTAAAACCTTACAACAGTTGTAAGCAAGTTGTAGGGTTGCTGCATGCGACAAGTTGTAAGCAAAAATTGTACTGTGTAAATTGACCTTAAGGAAAAGACTCACGGTGTTGTAATGTTAGAAATGGTACCGGTCAGCGACGTAGCGAGGACCCAAGAATTGGCGATAAATAAACAAACAAAAAGAAATACATATCTTCGTTCATTCATTGTTTAATTTGTAATATTCTACTTTTTCTTTTGTATTTTCTGTTCACTATCTCACATTCTGTTAGCAACAAGTGCCGCATTAGACTCATCTGGACTATCTATTTTATCTATATATCTAATCTACTCATTTTATCCATTATTAATCAACAGTTCAAACCAACTCTCTCCAGTGTTACGTAGAAAAGAGACTTCTATCGCCAGAGCAGCATCAATTGCAAACCTTAAACACGACCTTCTGTGGTTCCAATCACACATGTGTGCACATTCAGTACAGTTTAAAGGTTGAACCTTTTAAAGATTCCAGCATATCGCAACTAAATATCTCTAACCCCAACAAACTGCCACATACTGTTATCTACAAAAACTGTGTCAACAAAACCCAATGTTCATTTTGGTGTGAAACGCTTCGTTCTTTATATGGGGATAACAATACTATTAGCTGTAACAGAACATGCTGCTCAAGTGATTTCTGCAATGCAGGTAAGAGGGGACATGGAGGGCTGCCAAAATCCACAAATCCGTAAGGAAAATCGTTTGAAACCGCAAATCCGCTTGGAAAATTGATTAAAATCCTCATGTGTGATTTCTATAATAAAGGCACTTGAAAACTACTATATTCTTCATGGACGAATGTTACGATTATCTGAGAATCCGCACGTAACAGAAGGCTCAATCCGCTAATCCGTAAACCCCCATGTCCCCTCAAGTAACAGTCCAGTTTTTCATGGGTTGCGCGAGAGGTTAGTTTACGCCGGGTTTTCAGGAACGTTACCCAATTGTTCCAGTGCATCTTGTTTTCTCCAAGACTAAAGAAAGGTAGCGGATTTAAATGGATGGTGAAAGTAAAAAAACGTTATTTATTCTGAAAGAGTATCATCTCGATTTTCTTGCAGATCCAGCCAAAATCTTGCGCTCTCCTTCAGCTGTCACCAAGGTCGAACAGCAAAATGTAACGTTGAACTGCCAATACGAGGGCAAGCAACGACAAAATGTAGTATGGTTTTTTGATGGCACCAAGCTGAATGTTAGTTCCGATTCAAGACTACGTGTTTCTGAAACAGGAGACGAAGGAAGTCGAACCTCCTCTCTCACAATCTTAATCTTAAGAAGAGCAGATGAGGGAAAGTACAAATGTGTTGTTATCAACAACTTCACTGCTGCGTCCTCTGCAGAAGCACTCCTGACAGTAGATTGTAAGAACCGTTACCGGCGATCTCTAATTTTTCTTACTCTTCTGTAACAGTTTGTGCCAAGTTTAAATGAATCTGTAGCTTTGAATGCTACTGCAAGTTATTATCCATTTTCATATGTTTACTAACGTGTTTCTTTTTCCTTTACACTTATTTAAAGCTTTCGTGTAATCATTATAATTGTATCAAAAGATAAGCTTTTGGGAATTACTATCGCTCTTCTCTCTTAAATTTCATCATTTAGATCCAGCCAAGATCTTACGTTCTCCGTCGGCTGCCACCAAGTTAGAGAGAGAAAATGTAACAATGACCTGCCAATACGAGGGTAAACCATTGTCTATCGTAAAATGGTTGAAGGATGGTATCGTTGTCGATCCACAGTCCAATCCAAGGCTTACAGTCACAGAAACTGGAAATGAAAATAGTACAACATCTTCTCTAACGATCATTAATCTAAAGAGAACAGACCAGGGGATCTACAAGTGTCAAGTCAGCAACCAGCATGGAAATGTTTCTTCTGGAGAAGCACAGCTGACAGTCAATTGTAAGCATTTCTCGCATAAAAGTCAATGAACCATCTTGAATTTTCAGTTTACTATACGTTTTCCTTTTGAAGTGTATTGGTATGTGATATCGTGTTTATCCTGGTTTTTCCATTGTCCGCTCAGATCCAGCCAAGATCTTAGTTTCACCTTCATCTGTGACCAAGTTTAGAAGAGAAAATGTAACCTTGTCATGTGAATATGAGGGTAAACCCCTGCCCCAGTTGGAATGGTTTAAGAGTGGCACTAAACTTGACTTGAGGTCTAATCCCAGACTGACAGTTACTAAATCAGAAAGTGAAAACGTCACGATATCGTCTCTGACGATCTTGAATCTAACGAAAATAGACCAGGGAGAGTACAAATGTGTAGTCACGAACGAGTATGGGAATTCGTCGTCTTCTGTATCAGTTTTGACAGTTGATGGTAAGTGCGACACACTTTAGAGGGATTCTTTAGAACAATTTTTGTGTTACTTTGATGGCTGTAATTCAGTTTGCACTATTTAAACAAATTTAAGGTGGTACTGTTTTGTATATATACTTTCACTTCGAAACGCCAGTAAGTTATCTCCGTATTTATACGGTGTCACAAGTTTTCATTCGCGGTCAGCGGTCAGCGTTCAAGATGGACGCGAAATTTTGAGCTCTGGCTTTTTTTGTAGTTCTTTACTATCTATGTTTGCTTAAACTTTTGTTCTTCCTTACATTAAGTATGAGTCTTGACGAAGAAGCCATCGGTTCTATTGTGAACAAGTTATTAATTGAAAAGATCGACAAGGAGCTTGAAAATAAGATCGTTAATCACCTCGAAACAGACGCCATTGACAAGAAACTCATTAAGTTTCTCGAAGAGAAATTCTCTCAGTACAATCAATCCATGCAACTCATAAGCGACAGTCGTTGTAATTTCAAAAAATGCTTATCAGAGAACTTCATTAAAACTTATTAATATGTCTGTTTTCTTTTTACCAACTCCTGTCGATGTGCTTCATTTACTAATGTGTGCTATCTTCTAATTATCTAAACAATTCATATGTTATTTCTGTATATATAAATCACCTTTTAGTGTGGTTTTTTTTTCTGTCTTTCTTGTTCTTCTTCTTCCTTTTCTACGCCGTCTGACTAAACTATTGTAAAAATTTACTTGAACACTTTTTATTCGCAGCTTAGCTCGGTTAGCTTTTTAGTTATTCTAAGCTGTGGTACTCACTGTTGCTATAATTATAAATGTCTACTTTTTTTGTATTTCTATATAATTTAATTTTCTAGGATGGGTAGAATAAACAGTTGTTGTTGTTGTTGTTGCATCCATTATTATTGTTAGATAGATTTAATTAGGTTTATTATATTTTATTTTTAATTTTTTGATAGACATTAACGAGTGTTTGAGTAATCCTTGCCACAACGGCGCATCGTGTAACGATGTTGTTAATGGTTTCGTTTGTGTTTGTGCACCGGGCTTTACAGGATTAACATGTTCATCAGGTTAGTAATATGTACTTATTGACTGAGTGGGAGGGCCGGACGGGAAAATATTTGGCTCGAGGTCATGCCGTACGGACCAAGCGCATAAGCATTGTATCAAATGACTGTTTTTTATCACAATTTTATATTTATTTTTGGCGCGCGCGGGTCCGGGTCCGGATAGGGATTTTTCCGGACCACCTTCGAAAGCCGTCCGAAGGTTTTTTTGTTTTTTTTTGTTTTTCTAAAAAAAAAAAAAAAAAGAAACAAAAAAGCCGTCCGAAGGTTTTCTTAAGAGAGCGCGCTGGGCCAAATATGGGTCATTTGTTTTCAATAACCAGTTTTTGTTTTTATTTGATTGGTTTTTATAATATAGCTCAATTATAACACACGTTCTGATTGGCTGAGAGACCACCAAAATCTATGGTCTATTTCACCGGTAAAGACATGGTTTTCTGACGAATGATTATACCAAAAAGTCGATTTACAAATTTCACTTTAGTTAGGAGACCAAAACTTAGAAATGAACTAGAAAATACTTTCCATCATTCCAGTTATCGTTTAAATTTACAAACTAAGCCTCGTGGTCGGACAATAACAATGAAACGTAAATATTTAAGCTTATAGAAAATGATTTGTATGAGCATGAACTTGCAAACGACGCCAGTATAAATCAAATTTAAGGAACTAGAATTCACAACATAGAAAATTGTTTTTCTCCCAGATTAGTTTCGATCAATAAGAGTTATTTTTCATTGAACAGTTTTGTTTCTTACTTACAAAGAGAGGCGAAGATTTCCAAAACTGACTGTCGCCACGATAGACAACTTGTTCAATCATCCTTTGTATGAACCAACTACGCCAGTGTAGAGATGTTTTGACACAAGCTACCGGTGAACAGCCAACAGATAATTCAAATCAACAGCTTCTCGTTTACCAGCAAAATCCTTATCCTGTAAGTCTCTTTCAAACTTCAGCTTTTCCAACCGAAAACATGGCTTTCAATTTACCATAGCGAATGCTGCTTGATTCGTCGAAAGCAAGTAAACATTTCCAAATCTTGAAGTACTGTAAGTTATTTTTGGCCTTTTCGTCCATTTTCGAGTCATTGTTCCATTATAAAAACAGAAAACTCTCTTTTCAACATATTTTTTGCTGAATTCTTTCGATGAAAGTTGTCACACTGTTTTGTCAAAAACGCCGCTTTGAGTCACACTGATAAGTCAATAGTACGACAAATCTGATTGGCTTGCGCAAGTTTTGAGAATTTTAGTTTTGATCAGAAAATAACACAACTTGATCGTTCTTAAAATACCTCTTGCTATATCATAAAAGCAATAGAAGATAGATTTCTATGACTCTACGGTGAAATAGAGCACTTGTGATGTTGGGAGAAACACTCGAAAAAGTTTGAAAATCACTCGCCTACGGCTCGTGATTTTCAAACTTTTCTCGTGTTTCTCCCAACATCACGCGTGCTCTATTTCACCGGTAGAGTCATAGAAACTATCTTCTATTGCTTAAATATTGATCATCTTTGAGTTATATGTTGCTTAATGTGAACGTCGATTTCAAATAAGATAAAGAAAATCCCTTGGAAATCTAAAGTATTTGCTTACCTTTGTTATGTTGGTGACGCTTTTCATACTACCTTGACATTGTTTTTTTATTTTGTACCATTTTTTCATATTTAATTATTACAATCAATAAAAATATTTAATTAAGCAATAGAAGATAGTTTCTATGACTCTACCGGTGAAATAGAGCACGCGTGATGTTGGGAGAAACACGAGAAAAGTTTGAAAATCACGAGCCGTAGGCGAGTGATTTTCAAACTTTTTCGAGTGTTTCTCCCAACATCACAAGTGCTCTATTTCACCTGTAGAGTCATAGAAATCTATCTTCTATTGCTTTTATGATATAGCTAGAGGTATTTTAAGAACGATCAAGTTGTGTTATTTCCTGATCAAAACTAAAATTCTCAAAACTTGTGCAAATATAAGCCAATCACATTTGTCGTACTTTCTGAGTAATCAGTACGACTCAAAGCGGTGTTTTTGAGAATAGTTTGACAACTTTCATCGAAGGAATTCAGCAGAAATTATCCCGAACAAAGAGCTTTCTGTTTTTATAATTGACAATGGCTCAAAAATAGACGAAAAGGCTAAATATGACTTGCAGTTCTTCAAGATTTGGAAATGTTTACATGCTTTCGATGAATCAAGCAGCGTTCCACATAGTGAATTGAAAGCCGTGTTTTTGGTTTGAAAAAGTTGAAGTTTAAAAGAGGTTTACAGAATAAGGATTTTGCTGGTAAACAAGAAGCTGTTAACTTGAATTATCTGTTGGCTGTTCACCGATAGCTTGTGTTAAAACATCTCTACACTGGCGTAGTTTATACGAAGGATGAACAGTCAAGTTGTCTCGAGGCGACGGTCTGCAGTTTTGGAAATCTTCGCCTGTCTTTGTAAGTAAGAAACAAAATTTTGTTCATTGAAAAATAATCCTATAAATTGATTGAAACTAATCTCAGGCAAAAAGAAAATTCCTGTTGTGAATGAATCCTAGTTCCTTCAGTTTTTTCCTGTAACTCAGGCTATAATAAACTACAATTTGACTGGATTTAGACTAGCGTTGTTTGAAAGTAAGCTTACATGCTCATTCGAGTCATTTTCTTTGAATATTTACACATTTTTTATTGCTATTGTCCGACCATGAAGCTCAGTTTGTAAATTTTAAACGAGACTGGAAAGATGGAAAGTCTTTTGTAGTTTAATTTTAAGATTTGGTTTTCCTTTACTAACAGTAAAATTTGCTGATATACTCATTCGTCAGAAAACCATGTCTTTACCGGTGAAATAGAGCATAGATTTTGGTTGTCTCTCAGCCAATCAGAACGCGTGTTATAATTGAGCTATATTATAATAAAGTATATGCATAGTAATTTGTTTTGTAATAACTTTTGTTGGAACAGAACGAGATAATGAGTGTATAGGTACAAGCTATCTATAATAACTTTTCAGTTAATCGAGATAGATAGCTTATATTTGTTTTAAGATATGGTGTGGGTCAAAGCAAGAAAATAAGGAAAGAAATATAAGAAGAAAGAGATAGTTGAAATGGAATTATTGGATTGATATATACATAATATATATGATATAAGTTAATTAACTAGATTGGTGTTTATAAATAAGTTAAATTTAAATTCTTAAATTGGAGTTTGAATCATGTGAAATAGTTGCTAAGTAAGTGATCTATTAATTTTACTTTAAAAATTGTTTTTGTTTAGATTTTTTAATGATTCATCAATTCTATTCCAAATTTCGGCACCAGAATATTTTATATTAAATTTGCCATTAGACATACCTTTTTCGTTCACGTGCATGTCTTGCCTATATTTTCGACCTGGAGCTTAGGTTCTTTTAAGCATTAAAATGCTTACTTTATTATACAATGATACTTGTGGTTTAAAAAGTCAATTAAGTATTATTATTATAACTTTATAGGGCATTGTGGCGCATTTTGCGGGCTAAAATGGGAAAATCTGCGGGCTAAAATAGATTTTAGCCCGCTGCCGTCAGCCAATAAGAAACGGGGAAAATAATCCGTTTAGCCAATGAAATGACGGAAACCACTCAAATGTCAACAAGCTTGGCGCCGTTTTCAAGCCGCATAGTCTCGAGTTGTGTTTACAAAATCAAGGGAAAATGGCAGAAGAATTGATAGAAGGACAAAATTCAGAGTCGTCAGAACTCGGGGAAGAGGATTTAAACAAGCTTGAAGAGCAGTCGGTTCCGAAAAATACTAAAAATCAAACTTTATGGGGACTGAAAAAATTCAGAGAGTGGTGTTCAAAGAGACGAATTGATTGCGACCTAAACACTGTATGTCCAACTGAGTTGAATAATATTCTACGCCGTTTTTACGCTGAAGTCAAGTCAAACAAGAAAACAGACCTTACACCAAGTGCCTTGGCTGGCATTAGAGCTGCAATACACAGAGCAATTACAAGTCAGCCCATTTCAAGACCCATCAACATTCTGAAAGACCGCGAATTTTTGCAAGCAAACAAGATGTTTGAAGTTGTTTGCAAGTCGTATTATAAACGAGGAAATCCTAAGCCAAGGCATAAAAGTCCCATTGAAGCTGGAGATATGGAAAAATTGAAGTCTTACTTCTCAACAGAAAGCCCAGAAAAGCTTCAAGAACTTGTTTGGTTTAATCTCTGCTATTATCTCGGCAGGAGAGGGAGAGAAGGATGGAGAGAACTTACAAAGAACTCGCTCGAGTTTAAAAAAGACGACAAAGATCAAGAATATGTTATTATAAACCACACAGAGCAGTCTAAGAACTATCAAGGTGGTTATAAACAGAAGGATCAAGATTACACCGACTCTAGAATGTATGCAGTACCTGATTCGCCTATTGATCCTGTGGCTTCGCTAAAACGTATGTTGGAAAAACTGCACCCAGAGTGCGAAGCTCTCTTTCAAACACCACTGATAAACTTCGCGATGTCAGGAACTTGTTGGTACAAAAACGAACCCATGGGGAAGAATTACATTTCCCAATTAATGCCAAAGATATCAAAAAAAGCTGGTCTTTCGCAAGTCTACACTGCACACTGTGTTCGAGCGTCCACCATAACCAACCTCTATCAAGCAGGAGTTGATACCAAACAAATTTGTGCCATTACTAAACACAAAAATGAGCAAAGCCTGACACCCTATATAAAGGACAGCTCGACTTCACAGAAACGTGCTTGTTCAAATATTCTTAGTAGGCCATTTACAACATCGAGTGAAGTTGAAAGTGGATCAAGCAAGGCCGTTCTCAGCCATGGCGCCGAAGTCAATGTAAGTCTTTCAAATGAGACAAGTTCCCTTCAAGCATTTATGCCCAACTGCCAGTTTAATGACTGTACAGTTAACATTAATTTCTCAAAATGACTATATTTTAAGTTTGCTTTTTTGCATTATTTTGCCATAATTTTTCACCTTTGTTGGTATAAACATATTTCGAGAAAAACTATAGTTTAGTCCAGGCAAGACTCATTTGTGAACTCGGCAAGTAAATTTATGAAATAAACACCGACGTGAAGTCGTTTTTTTAGAATATGTAGTCGTTTATTCGTTTTGTAAATGCCCTATAAAGTTATAATAATAGTAATAGAGTTGATGTTCTTGGGCGTAAATGTGTTTTTGGCCCTTCTCAGTGCTCATTTTAACCCTCGCTTCGCTCGGGCTAAAATGAGCCTGAGTCGGGCCAAAAACACATTTACGCCCGCGAACATCAAATCTATTGTTATATTATTGTCCCCTTTGACTCAAGCATCGGTTTTCAGGCATTGATAAGTGTTAATGTTTTGCTTAAAATTTAAACCACTTCTACATTGTTTTCATACATTCTATTTCCAGATATTTTGGAGTGCTTAAGTTCTCCTTGTCTTAATGGCGGAATGTGCAGAGAACCTCGTCCCAACGAATATGTTTGTATTTGTAAAGATGGATACAGTGGAAAAACATGCGAAAACAGTAAGTTTTATGATTAGTACCTTCTTGTAATGAGACATGATTATAACCTTGTTTTCATTGCTTACAGATATTGACGATTGTGCAAGTAATCCCTGTCCACACAATGCAACTTGCAGTGACCAAGTGAACAACTACACATGTTCATGCCCTCCAGGCTACACTGGACAACGTTGTGAATCTAGTAATTTTAGCTGTTTATTGTATTTTCATTCATACTGTCTTTCATTCCTAGATTTGACTAATTTCAATCTCCATTTGACAGAGTTCAGCCAGTGTCACAGTAATCCCTGTCAGAACAATGCAACATGTACAGATCAAGTGATGAACTACACGTGTACATGCCCTCCTGGCTACACTGGTCGACGTTGTGAAACAAGTACGTTGAAAAATTGATGAAAAATTGAAGCATTTTGCCCTGCTTACACTTTCTGATTGATTCGATCATTATCTTACAGAAATCAGCGCATGTGAGAGTAATCCCTGTCAGAACAATGCAACATGTACAGATCAAGTGATGAACTACACGTGTACATGCCCTCCTGGCTACACTGGTCGACGTTGTGAAACAAGTACGTTGAAAAATTGAAGCATTTTGCCCTGCTTACACTTTCTGATTGATTCGATCATTATCTTACAGAAATCAGCGCATGTGAGAGTAA